>JAKOGI010000602.1:7500-70000 GCA_029747015.1 Carnegiea gigantea | reverse complement strand
AATTCAATGGGCTTGAAAAAATGCAATACCTTCAACGAATTTCAAATTGAACACCAATAAGCTTGATGACTTGCATTTAGCCCCTATTTTCTGGCACCAAACACTCGATTTTTCAGCACCAAATCCTCCAGAAGTTGGCTACAGCGATATAACATGACATTCAGGAACTTAGAGGAGATTGTAAAGAGAAGATCAGAGGAGTGATACATACCTTCGTACCTTGGGAATTGAACACAACGAAAGTAATGGCAATGGCAATTGATGCAGATTTTGACACCACAAACACCCAGAAAGCAACACCAATGACGATTGATGAAGAAGATGAACTAGGATTTGCATTTTGAAGGTTGAAGAACTTGAAGAACCTATAACGGCTGCTCCTCTGTTTAAGCATTTAGGTAGTTCTGGAATTGTTTTGAATTCAGCTGATTAAAACAAAAAAAACCCAATTCAATTTAATTACGTGTGATGGAGCGTTCTGCTACAGAGACAAAGCAAGAGAAGTTTGGCTGATTACCACAAAAAATCGAGTCAAGCAACTAATGCCAATTCAATTTTATTATTTTATTGTCAAATGTGTATTTTTTAGATAGTTATTTAATTTTTCCCGCAACAATATTCTTCATTAATACCAACAAAAGTTCTTTCATAGATGAGTATGTTGGTAATATGATTACAACACTAACAGAAAACTTTGGTGTTGGTAACATGATAATAATACCAACACACCATTTTTTTATATGTGGAAATATTATGACCCATTCATCCCTCCAAAATTGAAAACTGTAATACCAACAAATAACTTAATCTATTACACAAACTCACTTAAGCTTAATTTGGAACTCCTAATTATAACAAAAGTAAAATTAGACATAATATTTAAATATATATTTATTTAATTTGATCATAATACCTTAATTTTATTTTGGCAATCCTAATTATAACAAAAATAAAATTAGACATAATTGTTAAATATGTATTTATTTAATCTTTATCATGATAACTTAATTTTAGTTTGCCACTCCTAATTTTTTAAAAAATGGAATTAGACAAAATTTTTAAGCGTATATTTATTTAATCTTTTTAACGGTATACGCCATAATGAACAATACCACCATAGCTTTTTACTTTTCAGAATTTGTTGGTATAACTGTAACAATACCAACAAAACATTTGGACATCGTAAATATTGTTGGTAATGTATTAACAATACCGTCAAATGCATTACTTCGGTTACAATTTATTTGTGTTCCTTTGGCACCACAAACTCATAGCCATTTTACCAACAAAGAAATCAATCCGATGGTAAAAATAAACTTTTACCAACAGAAAATATTATTTGTTGCTAGGTTTCTGTTGCAATAAGTCCCTTTTTTTGTAATGCCACGAGCTGGGCATGTGAGCTGAATTCCCCCTGATCCCTTCATTTCGTCCTCCCCATTTTGCAAATTGCAACCCAGAAAAGCCAAAAAACAGAAACAGAGGATCGACCCTTTTTAGATCCATTAATTAACATTCTCTAGTTATGTAAGCAGGTTGGTTTTATTAAATTTGAGTAGATTTTATTTCAATTATGTTAAGCAATCAAATTCAAATTTGCCTTGATAATTTCTTGGTTCAGTTGCTCTGCTCTCCTCCCTCATTGATTTTAGTGAATGTTAGTTAATTACCCTTTTTATCCTTATTTGATAATATTACAAGCTAGTTTAGTTGCAATCTAATTTCATAATTCATCTCTGTGGACCGACGATCAAGTGCTACGATTGAGTTTTTGGCGCCATTGTCAGGGATGAGTTGTGAAATTAGGTTGCATTGAGTCATTTGTGGTAATTTCGTTTTTGTTTCATATTTTTGATTTTTCGATTTTGTGTGCGTTAGTTTAGTTTTAGATGTTTTAGTTTAATTGAGATTTATTTTGTTTTTGATTTTCAATTAGAGTTTCTATCTTGGTTTTTATTTTGATCCATTAAATTTTGATTTTACTTATTATTTTCTACTGAAAGAAAAGGACTAATAGTTTGTATATTATGTAGGAAACAGACACAGAAGCAGCAGAAACGAAAAAATGAAAAACAAATACTCTTATTTTGTGTTTGTGTTTATTTTTTATTTTTTAGTTAGGTTACTATTTGATGTTTGAGTCTTTAGTTTGTTTTGGTCACGTAG
Source organism: Carnegiea gigantea (assembly GCA_029747015.1). NCBI lineage: Eukaryota > Viridiplantae > Streptophyta > Magnoliopsida > Caryophyllales > Cactaceae > Carnegiea > Carnegiea gigantea. The sequence goes on along the minus strand of JAKOGI010000602.1, from coordinate 67,834 downwards.
TTTTATTTTTGTTGGTTTATTTTATTTTGTTCACTTAATTATTTGAGTGGCTTTCATGTTTTTGATTTAGTCGTTAGTTTTTAATTAGTATCCTCAGGTCTCTGATTTGTTTTTGTTTTCTTATTAAAAAAAAGTCAAAAAAATTGAAAAATTTAAAGGCCCTAACAAATTGAAAATTCTTACAATTGAAAAAAAAGGGGAGCATTTCAAGTATGCTAGTTTTTAATCTCCCACAAATTGAGCATGAATCTTTCTAAAGTTATTTATTGAGACTTGACGATTATCGTGCTCAATTGAATCAAAATTTTTAAAAATGAAAAATTTGTCAGATCATTGCTGTGGGTTTGAATTCTGCATTTAGAGATTATGTTGAGTCTATTTGCCCTGCAGGTTTAATAGGATTATTGTTTAGAACTCAAGATGAGGTTTGGAGTTTGTTTGAAAAATTGGCTTACAATACGTAAGAGTTTGAACAAGCTAAAGAGAATTTTGGATACACAACTCATGGCGAGTCCATTTTTATGCTAATACTTTCTGTCAGGGCTACTTTATTAACTCATATAACCCATTTTAGTCTTATGTGTCTCCTGCTTTCTTTGATTACTGTGAGTCGTCAGATCATGATTTTCACACTTATCCATATCATGATTATGTGGATGTTACTTGTGCAAGTCTTGAAAAGACAATTAATAAAATGACTAATCAAATGGTAGAGACTATGAAACAGAGAATTGTTGAATATTTTAACTGTTTCAACCATAGTAGGGAGGATATTAACTTGCATGAGACTGACTCTGGTTTAGGATCTCCGGAACCTGAAATTAGTCTCCATGATGATTTTGAGCCCTCTTATCAATCGAGGTCCAATTTATAAGATGTTAAGCCTTTGCCTAGCCTCGAACAAGAGAGTGGCCTCCCTACGTCTCTATCACCTGACATTGCGCACTACAATAGCTCACCTAAGGATGTCACTGAAGATGTCCTAGTTTATGCCAATCCACCCACCCCTTTAATCATTCATGCGAATTTGAGGTGGGTGAAGATTTTGGGAACCCTAGTGTGTTAGATCTGAGCATCACGACTTGTAATGAGTATCATGATAAAGATAACTCCGAAGCTAGGTCTTTACAGGAGTCATGCGAGGAGGTAATTGAGCCCATTATTGTGGACTTTCATGATGATATTCATTTTGTGGAATATGAAATTTTTCACATGGGTTTGATATCGATGAAAGTTTTGATGAAGGTTTCTATGCTGAATATGAATCGTTTTTCTTTTGACCCCATCTGAACTGACTTTCTTTTTGAATCTTGCAAGTCTGAATAAGTGGAGTCTAATAATCTTGTCATCGCAAATTTTAATTTCAAACAGACTCTTACGCTTCTTAAAATTCGGAGACTTGTGGATTTCTAACCCACTGGTTTGCGTGGATCATTCATTCACGATGATATAGTTTCTAGGCCAATGGCCCACCTACTGGCTAACTTCAAATACGTATGCCTGTTTGATTTAGGCCCAATAGTTTGACAAGTTGAAGCGGGCCCTTGCTTGTGCTGCATTGACATGGTGGATGTACTCTTTCTAGCTCTAACTCTTTGCTTTTTACTGTTTCCATGTGCTTGAGAGTTAGTCTTCTTTGTTTCATAAGCAACTTCGTATGCTAATGGGTTTTGATTTGAGTAGCAATATTCATTTTCACTTGGAGTGGCTGATGCTCCACAAATTCATTGACCCTAAGGAAGGCATAACTTACATGTAATTCAACACTTGGCTTGGTGTAATCATTCCTGTTTATTTCTTTTTTTAATTTTGTCTTCTTTTATATATATTTGTTGCTCTATTTTGGTTTTGTTGTTTTCTTTTTGTATATTTGCTTCTTTTTTAATTTTTATTTCTGTTTTATATTTTCTTTCACTCCCAATGAGGACATTGTTTGATTTATGTGTAGGGGATGGGACACTACATTTCAAAAAAAGGAAGAAAGTTGGAAAACTGAAAGAAAAAATTTAAAAAATTTAAAAATCCAAAAAGATTTTTGTCTTTGGGGAATTTATGTGCTATTTAATTGAGAATGTTCTCTTGCACCTCCAGTGGTAGGTTGTATACAAATGTGATATACATTGATAGAACTTAGTCCTTAAGTATGATGTTTTTGGATACGATCTGAATCCCTGACATTATTTCTAAACTAGCTTGACTATAGTAGATGAACCCGTGAGATTTTAAGCCGTTAAGACTAATTCATCACTTTAGTCTCATGTTTTTCTTTCCTGTGTGTCTCTTCCATGATTACATCAATAAACTTGCTTTGATTCTCTTTGAAATCACATTTAACGTGTGCATTATGATAATATGATAGAGACATTCATTTGTTTTGTGAGCTACATAGCTAAATTGCCACCTTGATTCGAATGTTTACCCTTTGCTAGCCCTTTTAAACCTTAACCATTTTTGTTGTGAACCCTTCCACTTTAGCTCTTGGCCTAAACACATTGCTTACCTTTAAGCCAAGGCTAAAGGGGCAACACTTCATTATTTGGAGGCTAACCTTTGGGTATTTTATGAATTTGGTGGTTGAATTTGGTATATGTTGGGATGTATCATGGTGATCATTTAGAAATTGAGTTGTATTGTTCTTGTTCATGCCATTCATTCATTTTTTTCTTTGAAAAAAAGAAAAAAAGCGTGAAAAACAAAAAGAATGGAAAAAGGTTCCACTGAAAAAAAAAGTTGAAAATATTCAAAATTCAAAAAGAGTTGTGAATAAGAGGTTCAGCATGGAAGTATCATTATGTATACTCATCTCCAATCATCAATTTCATAATGGGGTGTGTACTTATTTTGTATTTTGAGAGTGTGGTCTCATTATAATTGGTGTAAGTGTTGGTTGCTCATTAGCTATGACTTTTGGCTTCTCATTTCCCAAATTGATTGCCCCTCTCTTACCCTTTATCTTTAGCCCCATTACAACCCTCGAAAGTCCTCCTGATTATTGTTTTGCATATTGCATTTTAGTGGTGGAGAATAAAGAATCTTGCCAAGCTTATGGTAGTTTGTATGATTGGAAGAGAATTGAGTGAATCTTATTATATTCTAAACACACTAGTGGGAGTGTTACACATTTCCCTAAAGTGAGGCTCTACTAGTCATGCTTGTATATAATTTCTGAGTGGGGTGAAAGAATGTGTATAGACATCATCGGGGGGGATTAAGGATTTCTTAATGTGTACAATGCATTTATATGCGATCCAGTGCTTTGGTTGCTTGAGTGATGCAGTTGGTTAGAATGTGTATATATTTGTCCCCGATGTTGTATATATAAGTTTTTAGAAAAACCAAAAAGATTTTCGATTTTCTATTTTCTTTTAAGATTTTGTGGGTATATTTGTTGCAAATTCTCATGTGACCTTACTCGTCCACTAGGAATAACCTGGGGGTTTAAAGGGCTTTTTACACATGCTAAGTCCAGCCGTGATTCGCACGAAAGTGAGTTAGAATTTTATTTTTGTTTTTAGGATTTTTAGTTTCGTTTACTTGAGGACAAGGAAAATTTAGGTGCGGGGGTTTTGTTCAACCTGATATTATATCATTTTATACCCCTTTACTTCTTAGTATTTTCTCAAAATAAGTCATTAAATTTTAATTCTAATATTTTTTTGCTTGTTTTGTTGAAATTTGGGAAATTTGAGAAGATATAAATTTGTTGGAAAGTTATACCAAAAAGATGATTGATTAGATTAAGTGGAAGGAAAGAACAAAGCAAAATGAATGAGTTTAGGCCGGTTCTATTGCCCCTGTGCGCGGCCCATTGCGCGTTCTCTCATTTTCTCTTTCCTTTTTGTCTCTCTCACGCACGTCGGCCAGGCTCGGCGCTAACTAGTTCGGATTTGCCCCCCTCAGCTGCCTCCTTCTTTTCTTTTCCCCCTTCCACCTTCTCCTTTTCTTCATCCCATACGCGCCCCTTTTCTAGATAAGCATAACACGCCTTCAGGCTTTTGCTTTCACGGCCCAGTCTCTCCTTCCTTGTTCGGCCTTTTTTGTCACTTAAATGACCATGTGCTGGGTACGTGAGCTGAATTCCCCCTATCCCTTCATTTCGTCTTCTCCGTTTTGCAAATTGCAAACCAGAAATACCAAAAAACAAAAACAGAGGAAACAGAACAGAGCTTGTCCGTCTTCCTCGTGCCGCCATAACGGCTGCTCTTCCTTCTTTCTTCTTCATCATTTATCAGATTAATTCCGCTATACGTTAGTCTTCATCATCAGTTATCAATTACAGTTATGGATTGGAGATTAAGTGAAAGGTTAACATCATTAATCAAGGAAAGGAGGTTTGGTTTTGGGGAGGCTACAAAGGTCAAAACAGAGCAGGAGAATGGGGAGAGAGAGAGAGCATACAGCATGGAGTAGAGTAGCAGTTCTTTCCGTTTTGCCTTCAGTTCTGCCCTTTCTTCAGTTTCAGATCCAATAATTAACATTTCTCCAAATATGTAATCGGGTTTGTTTTATTGAATTCGAGTAGGTTTTATTTCAATTATATTGGATTTATAAGCAATCAAGTTCAAATTTGCCTTGATAATTTCTTGGTTCAGTTGCTCTGCTCTCCACCCTCATTGATTTTAGTGAATGTTAGTTACTTACGCTTTTTATCCTCATTTTATAATATTACAAATTAGTTTAGTTGCAATCTAATTTTATAACTGATCTCTGTGAACAGACCCTCAAGTGCTATGACTGACTACCGTGTGCTTGAGGTTAAAACTAATCGTCATGAAAATCACAACAAGTTTTTGGCGCTGTTGCCGAGAATGAGTTGTGAAATTAGGTTGCATGGAGTCAATTGTGTCGATTTCATTTTTGTTTCATATCTGTTTCGTATCTTTGATTTTTCGATTTTGTGTGCGTTAGTTTAGTCTTAGTTGTTTTAGTTTAGTTGAGATTACTTTTGCTTTTCATTTTCAATTAGAGTTTCTATCTTGGTTTTTATTTTGGTCCATTTAATTTTGACTTTAGTTATCTTTTGTTGCTAAAAAAAAGGACTAACAGTTTAGACATTGCATAGGAAACAGACACAGAAGCAGCAGAAACAAAAAAAAAAAGGAAAAAAAATGCTCTTCTTTTGTGTTTGTGTTTATTTTCTATTTTTGTTATTAGGTTACTATTTGATGTTTGAGTCTTTCTTTTATTTTGGCTATGCAGTTTTATTTTTGTTAGTTTATTTTGTTTTGTTTACTTAATTATTTGAGTGTCTTTCTTGTTTTTGTTTTAGTCGTTAGTTTTAATTAGTATCCTCGGGTCCTTGATTTGTTTTTGTTTTCTTATTAGAAAGAAACTCAAAAAAAATTGAAAAATTTAAAAACCCTAACAAACTGAAAATTCTTACAACTAAAAAAAAGGGGAGCGTTTCAAGTATGCCAGTTTTTAATCTCCCACAATTTGAGCATGAACCTTTCTGGAGTTATTTATTGAGACTTAACGATTATCGTGCTCAATTGAATCAAAATTTTTAAAAATGGAAAATTTGTCAGATCATTACTGTGGGTTTGAATTCTACTTCTAGGGGTTGTGTTGAGTCTCTTTGTCCTGGAGGTTTAATAGGATTATTGTCAAGAAATCAAGATGAGGTTTGGGATTTCTTTGAAAAGTTGGTTTAGGATACCAATGCGTTTGAACAAGCTAAAGAGAATTTTAGATACCCAACTCATGGGGATTATATTTTTCATGCTAATCCTTTCCTCAGGACTACCTTATCAACTCATATGACCCATTTCAGTCTTACGCATCTCCTGCTTTCTGTGATTACTGTGAGTCATCAGATCATGATGTTCACGCTTGTTCATATCATGATTATGTGGATGCTACTTGTGTAAGTCTTGAAAAGGCAATTAACGGCATGACTAAACAAATGGTAGAGACTCTGAAACAGAGAATTGCTGAACATTTTAATTGTTTCAACCATAGTAGGGAGGATATTAACTTGCATGGGACTGACTCTAGTTTAGGATCTCCAGAACCCGAAGTTAGTCTCTATGATGATTTTGAGCCCTTTTATCAATCTAGGTCCAATTTGCAAGATGTTGAGCCTTTGCCTAGCCTAGAACCAGAGAGTGACCACCCTACGTCTCTATCACTTGACATTGCGCACCACGCTAGCTCACCTAAGGATGTCACTGAAGATGTCCTAGTTTAAGGTAACTCGCCACCCCTTTAAGCACTCATGTGAATTTCAGGTGGGTGAAGACCTTGGGAACCCTTGTATGTTAGATTTGAGCATCACAACTTCTAATGAGCATCGTGATAAAGATAAGTCTGAAGCTATGTCTTTACAGGAGTCATGTGAGGAGGTAATTGAGCCTACTATTTTGGACTTTCATGACGATATTCCTTTTGTAGAATATGAATATTTTTCATGTGGGTTTGATATCGATGAAAGTTTTGATGAGGGTTTCTGTGCTGAATATGAATCTGTTTTCTTTTGACCCCATCCAAACTGACTTGCTCTTTGAATCTTACAAGTCTGAATAGGTGGAGCATAATCATCTTGTCATTGTAAATTTTGATTTTAAACAGACTCTTACGACTTTTGAAATTAGGAGACTTGTGGATTTTCGACCCACAATTTTGTGTGGATCATTCATTCATGATGATATAGTTTCTAGGCCAATGGCCCACTTACTAGCTAACTTCAAATACGTCTGCCTGTTTTGATGTTTGGCCTAATAGTTTGACAAGTTGAAGGGGGCCGTTACTTGTGCCGCATTGACATGGTGCATGTACTCTTTCTGGCTCTAACTCTTTGCTTTTTACTGTTTCCATGTGTTCGAGAGTTGGTCTTCTTTGTTTGATAAGCTACTTCGTGCACTAATGGGTTTTAATTTGAGTAGCAATATTCATTTTGATTTGGAATGGCTGATGCTCCAAAAATTCATTGATCGTGAGGAAGGCATATCTTAGCTGTAATTCAACACTTGACCTGGTGTAATCATTCCTCTTTATTTCTCTTTTTATTTTGTCTTCTTTTGTATATATTTGTTGCTTTATTTTGGTTTTGTTGTTTTCTTTTTGTATATTTGCTTGCTTTTTAGTTTTTATTTTTGTTTTATGTTTTCTTTCACTCCTAATGAAGACATTATCTAATTTACTTGTAGGGTGGGGACACTGTGATTCAAAAAAAAGGAAGAAAATTGGAAAATTGAAAGAAAAAATTTAAAAAAATTGAAAATGCAAAAAGATTTTTGTCTTTGCGGAATTTATGTGCTATTCTTATCGAGTATGTTCTCTTGCGCCCTTAGTATTAGGTTGTATGCAAATGTGATGTGCATTGATTGAACTTAGTCCTTAAATATGATGTTTTTGGATACGATGTGAATCCCCGACATTATTTCTAAACAAACTTGACTATAGTAGACGAGCCCATGAGATTTTAAGCAGTTAAGACTAAATCATCACTTTTGTCTCATGTTTTTCTTTCATGTGTGTTTCTTCCATGATCACATCTCTAGAACTTGCTTTGATTCTCTTTGAAATCACATTTAGCATGTGTATTATGATAATATGATGGAGACATTCATTTATTTTGTGAGCTACATAGCCAAATTGCTTCAAATGTTTATCCTTTGCTGGCCCCCTTGAGCCTTAACCGTTTCTGCTATGAACCCTTCACTTTAGCTCTTAGCCAAAACACATTTCTTACCTCTAAGCCAAGGCTAAAGGGGCAGTAATTCATTATTTGGAGGCTATCCTTTGGGTATTTTATGAATTTGGTGGTTAAATTTGGCATATGTTAGGATGTATCATAGTGATCATTTGGAAATTGAGTTGTATTGTACTTGTTCATGCCATTCATTCATTTTTTCTTTAAAAATTGAAAAAAAGCATGAAAAGCAAAAAAAAAAAGAAAGAAGTTTCGAATTAAAAAAAATTGATAATTTTCAAAATTCAAAACGAGTTGTGAATAAGAGTGTTTGGCATGGAAGTATCATTATGTATACTCATCTCCAATCGTCAATTTCATAATGGGGTGTGTCCTTATTTTGTATTTGGAGATTGTGTTCTCATTATAATTGGTGTAAGTGTTGGTTGCTCATTAGGTATGGCTTTTGGCTCGTCATTTCCCAAATCGATTGCCCCTCTCTTACCCTTTACCCTTAGCCCCATTACAACTCTCGAAAGTGCATATTACATTTTAGTGGTCGAGAATAGAGAATCTTACCAAGCTTGTGGTAGTTTGTATGATTGGAAGAGAATTGAGTGAATCTTATTATATCTTAAACACATGAGTGGGAGTGTTACACATTTCTCTAAAGTGAGGTTCTACCAATCACGCTTGTATATAATTTCTGAGTAGGGTGAAAGATTGTGGATAGAAATCATCAGGGGGGATTAAGGATTTCTTAATGTGTACAATGCGTTTATATGCGGTCTGGTGGTTTGGTTGCCTGAGTGATGCAGCTGGTTAGAATGTGTATATATCTTTCCTTGGTGTTGTACATATAGTTTTTACAAAAACCAAAAAGATTTTCGATTTTCTGTTTTCTTTTAAGATTTTGTCAGTATATTTTCTGTGAACACTCACGAGACCTTTCTCATCCATTAGGAGTAACCTAGGAATTTAAAGGGTTTTTTGCACATGCTAAGTCCAGCCGTGATTCCTACGAAAGTGAGTTAGAATTTTGTTTTTCTTTTCAGGATTTTTAGTTTTTGTTTACTTGAGGACAAGAAAAACGTAGATATGGGGGTCTTGTTCAACCTAATATTATGTTATTTTATACCCCTTTACTATTTAGTATTTGCTCAAAATAAGTCATTAAATTGGAATTCTAATATCTTTTTGTTTGTTTTGTTGGAATTTGGGAACTTTGAGAAGAGAAATAAATTTGTTGGAAAATTGTACCAAAAAGATGATTGATCAGATTAAGCAGAAGGAAGGAACAAAGCAAAATGAATGAGTTTGGGCCGGTTCTTTTGCCCCTGCGTGCGGCCCATTGCCCAGCCTCTCATTTTCTCTTTCCCTTTTTTACCTCTCGCGCGCGTGCTCTATGCCTAGCGCTACCCAGTTCAGATTTGCCCCCTCAGCTGCCTCCTTCTCTTGCTTTCCCCCTTCCACCTTCTCCTCTTTTTTACCCCACATGCTCCCTTTTTCCAAATACGCCTAGCATGCCTTCGGGCTTTTGCTTTCACTGCCCATCCTCCCACTCCTTGTCCGGCCTTCTTTGTCACTTAAATGACCACGAGCTGGGCACATGAGCTGAATTGCCCCCATCCCTCCATTTCGTCTTCTCCGTTTTGCAAATTGCAACCCAGAAAAACCAAAGAACAAAAATGGAGGAAACAGAATAGAGCCGTGCCTATTCGTCTTCCTCATGCCGCTATAACTGCTGTTCTCCCGTCTTTCTTCTTCAGCATTTATCAAATTAATTTTGCCATACGTTAGTTTTCATCATCAATTATCAATTACAATTATGGATTGTAGATTAACTAAAAGGTTAACATTGTTAATCAAGGAAAGGAGGCTTGGTTTTAGGGAGGATACAAAAGTCGAAATAGAGCAGGAGAATGGAGAGACAGAGAGCATACAGCATGGAGTGCAGTAGTTGTTCTTTCCATTTTTCTTTTAGTTTTGCCCTTTTTTCAGTTTCAGATCCAATAATTAACATTCTCCAATTATGTAATCGGGTTGGTTTTATTGATTTTGAGTGGGTTTTGTTTCAATTACATTGGATTTACAAGCAATCAGGTTCAGATTTGCCTTGATAATTTCTTGGTTTAGTTGCTCTGCTCTCCTCCCTCATTGATTTTAGCGAATGTTAGTTAATTACCCTTTTTATCCTTATTTGATAATATTACAAATTAGTTTAGTTGCCATCTAATTTCATAACTGATCTCTAAGGACAGACCCTCAAGTGCTACGACTGACTACCGTCTGCTTGCGGTTAAAACTAATCGTCATAAAAATCACAACAAGTTTTTATCACTGTTGCTGGGATGAGTTGTGAAATTAGATTGCATTGAGTCATTTCCATCGATTTCATTTTTGTTTTGTATCTTTGATTTTTCAATTTTGTGTGTGTTAGTTTAGTCTTAGTTGTTTTAATTTAGTTGGGATTACTTTTGCTTTTGATTTTCAATTAGAGTTTGTATCTTGGTTTTTATTTTGGTCCATTTAATTTTGATTTTAGTTATTATTTTTTGCTTAAAAAAAAGACTAACAGTTTGGATATTGCACAGGAAACAGGCATAGAACTAGCAGAAACAAAAAAAAAAAGGAAAAAAATGCTCTTCATTTCTGTTTATGATTTATTTTCTATTTTTTGTGTTAGGTTACTACTTGATGTTTGAGTCTTTCTTTTATTTTGGTCACATAGTTTTATTTTGTTACTTTATTTTGTTTTGTTCACTTAATTATTTGAGTGACTTTCTTTTTTTTGTTTTAGTTGTTAGTTTCTAATTAATGCCCTCAGGTCATTGATTTGTTTTTGTTTTCTTACTAAAAAAACTCAAAAAATTGAAAAATTTAAAGGCCCTAAAAAATTGAAAATTCTTACAACTGAAAAAAATAGAGAGCATTTCAAGTATGCCAGTTTTTAATCCCCTACAATTTGAGCATGAACCTTTCTGGTGTTATTTATTGAGGCTTAACAATTATCGTGCTTAATGAAATCAAAACTTTTAAAAATGAAAAATTTGTGAGATCATTACTGCATGTTTGAATTCTGCATCTATGGGTTATATTGAGTCTATTTGCCCCGGATATTTAATAGAATTATTGTGCAGAACTCATGATGAGGTTTAAGATTTCATTGAAAAATTGGCTCAAAATACACATGCGTTTGAACAAGCTAAAGAGAATTTTTGATATCTAACTCATAAGGTTTGGACAACTATGGTGATTCTCAATTGGTCATCAAGCAACTTCTCGAGGAATATGAAGTTAAAAAGGATGACCTCGTGTCATATCACAAATATGCCTGGTGGCTGCTTGACATGCTTGAAACCATCAAGTTATAGCATGTTCCTAGAAATGCCAATAAGATGGTCGATGCACTTATAAACCTTGCAGCCACCTTAGCATTGGGGGCAGAGGAAAGCATGAATACCTATGTTTGCACCTAGTGGGTTGTTACACCCATTGATGAAGAGTTTGAGAAAGAGGTCAACGTAGTTAGTGCCCAGGAAGTAGAGGAAGAAAACTGGCACTAGCCACGCATTGATTATTTACAATATGGAAAGCTTTCTAATAACTTGAGGCATAAGATAGAAATTCAGCAAAGAGCTCCCCGCTTCCTTTATTTTAATGGGATGCTTTATCGATGTTCCTTCATTTGCCTTTGGTTGTGTTGCTTAGATAATGAATAGGGCAAACAAACAATGAAGGAAGTACATTTAAGAGTATGTGGTGCGCATCAAGCAGGACCCAAGTTATATGATCGAATCAAGAGAATGTGTTACTATTGGCCTACTATGGTGCAAGATTGCATCCATTATACAAAAAGGTGTGAGGCTTGCCAATTCCATGATAATTTTATTCATTAAACCCTAGAACCGTTTCATCCGATTGTAGCATCTTAGCCATTTAAAGCTTGGGGGCTTGATGTTGTGGGCCCTATCACTCTAAAGTCCTTCACTGGCCACTTATACATCTTTGCGGCAATTGACTATTTTTCCAAATGGGCAAAAGAAATCCCACTGAGAGAAGTCAAAAAGGAAAATGTCGTTGATTTTATTCGAACCCATATCATCTACAGATACGGTGTGACTCGATATATTATCACTGATAATGGCAAACCATTTGTCAACAAGCTGGTGACCGCCCTCTGCGAAAAGTTTAAGTTTGCCTAGCATAAATCTTCAATGTGCAATGCATCTACGAAGGGGTTGGCAGAAGCCTTCAATAAGACACTTTGCAACTTGCTAAGCAAAGTTGTCGCGAAGTCAAAATGTGATTGGCATAAAAGGCTAGGGAAAGTTCTTTAGGCATACAGAACCATGTGCAAGACACCGATCTAATCAACTTCTTTCGCTCTGGTGTATGGGGTCGAAGCGGTATTGCCTTTGGAACTTTAAATCCCTTCACTCCATATTGCCATATAGGAAAGTTTGATTGAAGATAAAAATCACAAGCTTCGTTTAGCTGAGCTTGAAGCCTTTGATGAAAAAAGACTTCAAGCATAATAAAAGTGGGAATGTTAAGCTCGCTTATCACGAGCGCTCAACAAAAGGGTATGATCGTGTCCATTTCAGCTTGGATATCAAGTGCTAGTGGTAAGAAGACCAATCGTTATCCGGCATAAGACTGGAAGTGTTAAGTCATAACTTATGCAATTTTTTAATAATTATTTTAATTATATCATATATATTATTTTATCTTATTTACTTTATTTTATATATTTTTAGGTTAAACATTAATAAAGAAAGAGGAGAAGATAAGACGTCAAAGTTCAACTTTTATTTACTGAAAGCTTTTACAAACAAATTCATCAAGTCGGTCCAAAAAAATAATGATTTATGGAAAAAATATTATTTTCATAATAATTTATTTGAGGTAGGGTTACAAGATTACTACTCCTAGTTAAAGAGAAATTAGACGACTTGGGGAAGAAGACATCCTACAAGAAAAGAAAACCCTGACAATGTCATGATATAAAAACCCATTCACACTCCCTCACATGCTCATCAACTCACAGCATCATCACCATAAGACCCATCTCCCATCATTATCTCACAACATCACACATTCCCTCATCATCTCACCCACTCCATCATCATCAATCATCATCACCATCAATGTCCGTCATCATCATCTCACCTAACTCCCACAATTGCATACATTCATAAATCACCAAACATCATCACCATAAGTGGCTTTCACATATGGTCAAGTGATATTATTTTTTAATTATTGTATAAGTTTAGTTGTTATTAAACATGACTTATTTGGATAAATTGTGTAATTTAATTTCTAATATAAGCGAGTAATTATCTTGTACTTAGTATAATCTATTTGAAATCATGCTAAATTAATTATTTTGAAACAAGTTTTATACTTTATTGTCTAGTTGATTTTTACTCCATGATTCTATAATGATTGGTATTTATTGTTCATGATATTCGCATTAGATTAATTAGAATGCATGCTAGTTAGTTTAATACGAATTCATTTGATAGTTTGAAAGGCTTTAATACGTAAAAGTTATAGTTTTTAGACATTAGTACCACCAAATTGATCATGGATGGCTCAAACCCATCTCTTTTAATTAGTTATTATTATAGATCTTTGTTAAATCAATTTGCTGGTAAATTGATTACAAGGCATTAGATGAAGTTTTTTTAATACATAATGCTCTAGTTTGATTAAAGTTTTGCGCTGGTACTATGGTTATCAGAACTAGTAGGGTTTAAATTAAAGCTAGACTTAAATAAACTATACTATAAGGAAAAACGGAGATGATTCACTGGCGGGTGTCTTTTACAATTAAACTCATGGATAAATCGATTTGTATGTTGATGATAAATATTAATTTGCATAGTGGATATAGATTATATTAAGTGTTTTTCATAAATTTGGTATCTTTAATAATTATTTGTCGCTTTTTAGTTAATTTCTTTAGTTTGGGAATTTTAATTCTTAAATTTATCATTTCTAATATTAATGTTGTCCGCCTCCTCAAAGAGTAATCTTTTAAGAGTGTCTTGGTAAATTTAGATTAGTTATATTTTGATTCGTAGTGTGATTAAAATTTTTAGATTTATTTTCTATTCTATTTTACCATTTATTTACCAGTTTGTTAGAAATTAGGTTAAAAATAGCCCCATATGTGTTTGTTCATGTCGTATTCCATTTTAGGGTTTATTTAGTATCCTAATATGTTGATATTTATTTTCATAATTTTTGGAAATTATTTCATAATTTTTCAGCATCATTTGCTGAATTGAATACATGCAATTTTTTACTTTAATAAATCTTAAAATTAAGTTTTTAATTCTTATTTTCAGTTTTTAGAGTTTTATTAAGTTTAGAGAATCATATTATACAATTTGGGAAAATCTATTATTTATTTTTGTATTTAATTAAGTGCATTTTATTTTTTTAATTTCAGATATCATTTTCTATTTTAATTTTCTGATCTTATCTACTGTTTTATTTTTTTGAAATTAATTAAATATAATTCGAGGAACATAAATTGTTGAATTTACAGAATATTAATTGATAATATTTTCTGTGAATTTTGATATTAATTTTCTATTTGTTACTTCCTGTTTTAAATTTCAGTTAATAGTGTGCGATAATTTTCTGTTTTATTTTCCCAAATTATTTAGGTTAAGGATTTACTGTTTGTATTTCTAGAATTAGGCTTGGAATATTTAGTGGTATTAGCTCCAGATTTTTACTTGTTTAATTTGGTTTGTTTAAGCAATTTAAAACATAAAATATATTAGAGTAGTAAATTAATTAGATTTAAACTAGCTTACTATCATAATCTTTCCTCGTGGGATCGATGAAAGACATATTTTTGGACCTTATTTTGACCCCAATTTCATCCCCCTTTCCCATTGTTTTCACGTTCGATCTTGTTGAGAAAGGGACAAATCGGCCTCTCGTGGTATACATTTCGCTCATTCGACATCATTTCGTATTTTTAGGAATTCTACTGAAGGAATAAAAGGATTGTTGATGATTAGTAGGAAGAAGTGCCAAAGAGACGAGTTTAAAGTCACAAAAATGGTCAGTCGACATCGCACGGAAGTTTCAGAGGTTCGGCAGGAGGACCCCACGTTTACTGGCGCGGTTGTGCCGTGCCGAAGAACGAAGGAGTGGTGGCTAGCAGGGTGGCATGGCCACGCTGTGCCGCCAGCCACGGATGTGCTTCCCCCCCTTTTCACACGTCGCGACTTAAACTCTTTCGAATCCGTTTTCGGGACACATCTCATTCATTGTTTTCTTTGCTAAGAGGGTATCTCTTAAAGGTGAACTTTTTAGGGTTTTCTTAGGAGAGTTGATTGTTTCTTTTAATTCAATTTACGTTTATTGAAGATTAGTGCTCCTTCGACTCAACAATCAATCCAAGTTTGTTCTCCAATTCACTCTCCTTTTCGTTGTTGTTTTAGAGTTTGGTTGAATCATGTTTAGTACATTGATAATTGAATTATTGGAATTTAGTATGATTTGTGGCTAATCTCTCAACTTCGGTTGGGATTGAACCCGATTATGTTTAGTTGAATCAAAATCTAGCCCTAATCCCTTATTTTCTCATACTTGTATTCGCAATTCCTACTATGCACACCAGGTGTTCGATGAAATATTCGAAAGAGTGTTCGTCCATTTTTATTCGGGCTTAGGGGAGCATTAAAAGATGGAACCTTTACCTAGCGTAGCTTAGTAGACAATTAGGATTTTAATATGAAAATATTTAAGGTTCTAATTGAGATTCGAGATTGTAGATCTTGTAATCCTATGACTTTAGTTGCATGAAAATAGGTAACCACCGTTCCAAGATTAGTCTTCAATCCCTGAGAGAGGGAGGAGACGGGCTTAACTGGCAATCTATCTACTCATGATGCATGCTTGGGATTGTTTGATGGGGTTAGTAATGATACAGCTAACATAATCGTGCTATTGATTCCAACCTAAGTGTTTTAATACCCTGCTTTCTTATTCGATTCTAGTTATTATCGTTCCCGTAGTGTAGTCCTACACTCATAACTTAACTTGTCTAGATTGAGTGTCTAACTTAGTTTTGGTACTTGAAAGCAAGTTCCCTGTAAACACGACCTGTACTCACCGGTTGCTAGCTACAGCTACGCCGTGCGCTTGCGTAACACATTTTAAAACAACAAATTTTTGACGCCACTGCCGGAGAACTTGTTTCTTTCGATATCTAAACTGATTAAGATATTTGAGACTAGACCTTTGTATTTCTTTTTGTAGTCTAGTTCGTTCTTTCTTTTTGCTTGATTCGTTTTACGTAGGGTATAGTGTTGCTTTTATATGCACAGGAGGGGCCACGGCAGTCAAAACCTTATCTCATTCAACCATGAGATAGAAGCAACTGCATGCCAACGTCATGGAGAAGCAAGAAGAAAGAAAAGGGCCGAAGTCAAGATAGCTGGGCAAGATCCGAGGGTATTACGCGACTATGCCCTACCGCAAGCATCGGGTATCACATCATCTATTGTGAACCCGACAGTCGAAGCTAACAACTTCAAACTCAGTCCCGCGCTCATCGCCTTCGTGGAATGGGACCAGTTCAGTGGACACCCCTTGGATAACCCTAAAGTGCACCTTCGCAAATTCCTTGCAAAGTGTAACACCAACTAGCTCAATAGGGTGTCCATTAACGCAATTCGATTGAGGCTCTTCCCATCCTCACTGAGGGATAGGGCCAGTGACTGGTTGCAGAATGAGGAGCCCAACTTGTTCACCACCTGGAAGGCTCTCTCAAAGGCCTTTCTCAGCAAATACTTCCCACCTGGCAAGACTGCTAAGTTGAGGACGGTCATCACATCCTTCACCCAGCATGATGGAGAGTCCCTATACAAGGCCTGGGAGAGGTTTAAAGACCTCCAGCGGTAATGCTCCCACCATGGAGTTCCTGACTGGCTCCTAATCCAAACATTCTATAATGGGTTGGAGCAGTCAGTAAAAATCTCAGTAGATGCTGCAGCGGGGGTGCTCCGATGGAGAAGTCTATTGACGCAGCAAAGCCCTTGTTGGAAGAGATGGCTTTCAACAACTACCACTGGTCGAGTAAGAGAGCCACCCCTAAGAGGGGCGGTGGCAAACATGAGGTGGACGCTGTAATGCTTTTGGCCAGCAGGGTGGATGCCCTAGCATAACGACTTGATAGGGTGGTTGTCTCACCAGGTACTTCTGCGGGGCTATCCATGGGGCCTATATTTATTACGAGACCTGTGGTGTATAGGGTCAGACTACGATTGAGTGTTACAATGCTCCTTCTAGCATTGAACACGTCAACGCCTTTCATAACTTTAACCCTCCACCACAAAATAACCCCCACTCTACTAGTTATGGCTAGGGTTGAAAGAGTCACCTAAAATTCCTTTACAAAAACCCCAATCCTCACCCCCAGAGTTCTCCATAGCCACCTGGTTTTCACAACAGAACTCCCTATAATCCACCCCTCCACTTCCTGAATCCAAGTCTCACTTGGAGGGTCTTATGGAGCGCTTCATAGCGACTTAAACCAAGACTAATGAAAGTCTGGGTGAATTGATCAATTTACTGACCTCCAGGCTCGATACCATGATCGCCCATCAGAAGACAATAGATGCCCAGATCATTTAACAGATGAGCCACCTATCCCTACCTCAAGGGCATCTCTCAAGCAAGCCAGAGTTTAACCCTCGAGGTCACGTCAATACCATCTCCGCAATGGGAGAGGGGTTAGAGGAGAGCCGGTGATGGTTCTCCAGGAGGTAGTTCTAGTTCCTCATTCTGGAGGAACAGGGGGAATGAAGAGAGAAGAGAACCTGAGCTCTGCTAGGGAGACTAGCCATCCACTCTTAGCGCGCCCCAACCTCCCACTAGTGCCTTTCCTTCAGAGACTCACAGGGACCAAGCTATCTCAGCTTGAACCTAGATTCGCACGATTCTTGGATACCCTGCACTGAATCTATATTAGTAACCCCTTCTTGAACTCTCTCAAGGAAGCACCTGCCCATCTAAAATTTTTAAGAGAGCTCCAGTCCAAGATGGGAGAACCTGAGGAAGCTTTAGTGGCCCCCATTGACGGATCCTGCAGCACGCGCTTATATAGGTGGTCGCCATCTAAGTTGTAGGATCCTGGTAGTTTCTCTATCCTATGCTGCATTGGAGATATGCAGATTGAGAGAGCCCTCTGTGATCTGGGTGCTAGCGTGAGCCTTATGCCTCTCTCTCTCGCTCTCTCTGCCAGAAGCTACACCTATTGGACCTCAAGCCTACTGGCATATCTATTCAACTAGTAGATTGCTCCACCAGGCAACCTACAGGCATTCTGGAGGATGTTCCAGTCGAGGTGGGCAAGTTCCGCATCCCATGTGACTTCGTCGTCCTTGACACGGATGAGGACCTCCCGGTCCCCCTCATCTTAGGTCACCTATTCCTTGCGACTACTGGGGCGGTGTTGGATGTGCCAACAGGCACCATGTCTTTTATGATGTGCGGGGAAGGGGTCGATTTCTGTTCCCCTTCGTCCACACCTCTTCTTACCCCTGGTGCCCAGTCCGCCCCCACAGTCCCTTCTCTTTCCAGCTCTCCCCCGACTATGTCCGGAGTTAAGCTGAGTGATTGGGACGGAGGGCCATATATAAGGACGATAGTCTTGCCCTCTACTCCTTCATTGACTACTCCTCATTCTAGAGGGCCTACTTGAAAGAACGACTCCTCTTGGGAAGCGCTGATGACTGATTTTGTCCTGGAGAGGTGTTGGATGCACCATTGTTCCACATTTCCATCACCTCACCCCTCCCTGTCCTGCCCTTATCTCCCTCCTGAGGTAAGGGTCAAGTTTGGGACCTAAAATAAGCGCATCTTAGGAGGCAACCCAAGGCATTTTTTTCTCAAAAAAAAAAAAAGTGTCACCCCACCCATGGCCCTTCCGCTTCCACCATTCGATACCTGAGTTTACCCCTTCCCTTGCTCTTTTTATACGTCCTTTTCATTGAGGACAATGAAAATCTCAAGCATTGGGGGGGTGAGCTTGTCACTCTTTGGGTGAAACTATGGATCTTAGGACTGGGTCGATGGATACCACTTACATTCACATCGTATAGATAGGGCTTCATATAGTTTCACTAGATTGTTTTTACATTTTTTGTTTATTAGAGCATATAGTTTAGAGCACATAAGTTAGATTTTGCATCTCAGAAAGGAGAAATGATCGAGTGGGGATATTCATAAGCTTTTTTAAGTACTACTGCTTACCCTTCTCTTCATTTTTCCTTATATCCTTTACCGCTTTCTTAGTTAGATTTATTGCTTTTGAATAAATGTGTGCGAAAACCCCTTTTATGAAGAGAATATAAGGGGTAATGATTGATTGATCAGGTTGATCTGTGTGTTAAAGTGTTGCCTGTTATTGTGTGAATTTTTTTAAAATTATATTTTAACATTGCCATCCGTAGTTCCCCTATCCTATGTTGTGTGTCACATTGCCCTTAAGATTTATGTGATTTGGCTTGATTGATCTTGATAAGTGGGACATACCTTGGAGTAATTTGTTTGACCCTGGTAGACTTACCTATGAGACTTTGAGCCTAATGACTATTCATTGCATATAGTCTCATACTTCATTTCATGTGTGACTCATCCATGATTGCATCTCTAGAACTTGGTCTTGTTCTCTTTGAAATCGCATTTAGCATGCGCATATGTTAATATCATTGAGGTAATTTTTGTTCCATTTAGCCATATGAGCCAAAAAGCCACCCCTTAATATGTACTGTCTTCTTTGCTAGCCCATTGTGCCTTTCCCCTTATCTTTGTTGTTGCACCGTACATACTACCTACTTGGCCTATCGATATTTCCTATGTTCTTATCAAGGTCTAGTGCAGCAATACTTCCATGTTGAGTTAGGTTTGCTTTGGAGGTTGGTTCACCTTGGATGCTTATTTAGTGGTTTGTTAAGGAGGAATTATGCCTTGAGTTTGTAGATCCCATGCCGTTCATATGTACGTTGCTTATGCTTCTCAAAGAAAAGAAAATAAATAAAAGAAAAAAATGTTAAAAAAAAAAGAAGAAAGAAATAGAGAAGTTGTGAATAAAGTGTTTGGCATAGTGGGTATGACAATGAGATTGCTAAATCCCTCCCCTGAGGTTTTTGTGGGGTTTGTTGCTCAATTTTCAATTATGGTGTGAAATTGTTGTTCCGGCATTAGTCGTGGAAGTATTTTTTGCTCCCTAGTCTTTTGACTATTAGCTCCACTCTTCCTAAATTTATTCCACTTCTCACCCTTTACCTTTAGCCCCATTACATCCTTTTCACAAGCCCTCATGATTGGCATATTGCATTTTGTATCAAATGGTGGAGAATTGAAAACTCTACCAAGCTTGTGGTAGCTTGCTTGATTGGATAGAGTATCGAGTGCACCCTTACTACATATTAAAAACACATTGAGGGGAGTGTTCACCTTTGCCCTAAAGTAAGGTTCTACTGATCCTACTTACTCACCACTCATCGAGGAAGGTCTTGTCTTGTTATGTGCTTCGATACTAGGGTATTTGATGTGTTGCAATTGGGTATGGGGCTTCATAGAAAGGAGTGTTCGTGTTTTATTTGAATTATTTCACACCTTGGCTTGGCAACCTTTAATGTATAGTTTATCTTGGTTTGTTGATCATTCATCTCTTGCCTGATGAGGAGTGTAGCTAGAGGATTACCTCCCTTGTCGGTGTTTCATGAATGAGTCTTGCTTGGGGACAAGCAAGAAGTAAGCATGGGGGAGTTGATAAACCTATTTTTGGCATTTATTTTGACCCCAATTTTATCCCCCTTTCCCTTTGTTTTCATGTTCGATCTTGTTGAGAAAGGGCCAAATCGGCCTCCTTTAGTATACATTTCGCTCATTCGACAGCTTTTCATATTTTCAGGAATTTTACTGAAGGAATAAAAGGATTCTTGATGATTAGTAGAAAGGAGTGCCAAAGAGGTGAGTTTAAAGTCACAAAAGTGGTCACTCGGCGTCGCACGGAAGTTCCAGAGGTTCGGCACTGGGACTCCATGCTTATCAGCACGGCCGTGCCGCGCCGAAGAACCGAGGAGTGGCAGCCAGTAGGGTGGCACAGCCACCCCGTGCCGGGTGGCGCGGCCGTGCCACCTTGGCCAGTGTGGCACGGCCGTGCTTCCCCCCCTTTTCACGTGTTACGACTTAAGCTCTTTCGAAGCGGTTTTTGGGACACATCTCATTCATTGTTTTCTTTACTAAGAGGGTATCTCTTAGAGGTGAACTTTTTAGGGTTTTCTTAGGAGAGTTAATTGTTCCTTTTGATTCAATTTATGATTATTGACGATTAGTTCTACTTTGACTCAATAATCAACCCAAGTTTGTTCTCTGATTGTCTCTCATTTTCGTTGTTGTTTTAGAGTTTGGTTGAATCATGTTTAGTACATTGATAATTGAATTATTGAAATTTAGTATGATTTGTGGCCAATCTCTCAACTTTGGTTGGGATTGAAGCCGATTATGTTTAGTTGAATCAAAATCTAGCCCCAATCCCTTATTTTCTCATACTCGTATTCGCGATTTCTACTATGCACACCAGTTGTTCGATGAAATGCTCGAAAGAGCATTTGACCATTTTTATTCGGGTTTAGCAGAGCGTTGAAAGACGGAACCTTTACCTAGCGTAGCTTAGTAGACAATTAGGATTTTAATATGAAAATAATTAAGGTTCTCATTGAGATTCGAATTGTAGATCTTGTAATCCTATGACTTTAGTTCCATGAAAATAGGTAATCATAGTTCTATGATTAGTCTGCGACCCTTAAGAGAGGGAGGAGATGGACTTAATTGGCAATCTATCTACTTATTATGCATGCTTGGGATTGTTTGACGAGGTTAGTAATTGTTTCAGCTAACATAATCATGCTGTTGATTCCAACCTAAGTGTTTTAATTCCCTGCTTTCTTATTCGATTCCTAGCTATTGTCGTTCCCATTGTTTAGTCCTAAACTCACAACTTGATTTGTCTAGATTGAGTGTCTAAGTCAGTTTTGGTTCTCGAAAGCACGTTCCCTATGGACATGATCCGTACTCGCTAGTTGCTAGCTATAACTACATCGTACGCTTGCGGTAACACATTGTAAGACAACAATCGATCTCTACTTTCCTATGTTATAAATCTTATTTATAAATCAAAGTAGTGGTTTAATTTGTAGCTCTACAACAAGCTTTACAAGAAGTAAGTTCGCTTCCAAGTGGAATGACCCTTAAGCAATTCAGGAAGTCTACACCAATGGTGCTTATAGGATAGTTGGAACTGACGGAGTGCAAGTTCGATCCACAAATGGCAAGTTCCTAAAACTTTACTTTCCTTAATGTATTAAGCTCCTAAACATGAGCCAAAACCGTTCATTCTTTGAAGTTAAAGTCCATTGTATTACTCCTGGCCTGTAAGAGTGTAAACTGTGAATGACTAAACAAAAAAGAAATGTTGTTGTCCGAACTATGTATGACTTGATTCTTTAGGGTTCCCTTCAGGTACGCAGCCAACTTTAGTATACAACCAAGTATATTCATCATCATTATCATCATCATCATTAAAAAAAAAAAAAAAAAGAAGTTTGTTGTTGCTAAATAAGAGAAAGTTCATCTGATTGCGGGTTTTATACAATTTATGAGCTTAAAGGAGAACAATAGAGATTTGGCTTGGTATGAATTCATATGTTGTCATAAAGTTGATAATTATGGAATCCAAATCACAAGAAAAATCAAGCAAGACACATGTGCAGTGATGAATAAAAGAAAATTTTCATCTGAGCTTTGTTGAATAAATATCAAGCTTACATCACAAAAGTGCAAAGTGCATTATAAGTCCATCTAAAAAAAGAGAGTTAACAATGGATTCCATTAGAAATTCTTCAAATCTTCGAAAGACTCCCTTATGTAGGCTTCAGCCTACTCTAAACTAGCTTTTGTGGCTGCATCCATCACTTCAGTGGCCTTAAATATGTCAATCTGACCCTGGAGGTCAATAACTTCCCAACTCAGCTTCTTGAAGAAAATGCTCGCTAGCCGTTGGCTGAGAACTAAGATCTTTCTTTTGATCTTCTAAAAGTTGAAGCTCTTTCAACAGCCCCTCACGCCTTAATTCAACACGCTTCAACTAAGCCGCCTTTGCTTCATAATGGGTGCCTTCTGTGTTCAGCCGATGGGAGACTTCACCAAGCTTACCTTGCACCTCTATGCAACAACTATTATGTTCTTCAACAGAAGTTCTACCAGAGTAGGTCTGTTGTAGGGCCTTGAAGTCACATGCTTGCTTGATCAACCCAAAGACTAGTCTTTTAAGAGTGTCTTGGTAATTTTAGATCAGTTATATTTTTATTTTTAGTATGATTAAAATTTTCAGATTTATTTTCTATTCTATTTTGCCAATTATTTACCAGTTTGTTAGAAATTAGGCTAAACATAGCCCCATATGTGTTTTTTTTATGTTTTATTCCATTTTAGGGTTCATTTAGTATCCTAATCTGTTGATATTTAATTTTGTAATTTTCGGAAATTATTTCATAATTTTCAGAATTATTTCGTGAATTGAATACATGCAAGTTTTTACTTTAATAAATCTAAAAATTACGTTTTTAATTCTTATTTTCAATTTTTAGGGCTTTATTAAGTTTAGAAAATCTTATTATACAATCTGAGGAAATTTATTGTTTATTTTTGTATTTAATTAAGTACATTTTATTATTTTTTAATTTCAGATGTCATTTTCTATTTTAATTTTATGATCTTATCTGCTATTTTATTTTTCTGAAATTAATTAAATATAATTCTGGGAATATAAACTTATGAATTTATAGAATATTAATCGATAATATTTTCTGTGAATTTTGATATTATTTTCTGTTTGTTACTTCCTATTTTAATCTTCAGTTAATAAAGTGCGATAATTTTTTGTTTTTATTTTTCCTAAATATTTAGCTTAAGTATTTACTGTTTTTATTTCTAGAATTAGGTTTAGAATATTTAGTGGTATTAGTAAGTAATTTTTTAGATTTTTGCTCGTTTAATTTGATTCGTTGTAGCAATTTAGAAAGTAAAATATATTAGAGTAGTAAATTTAATTAGATTTAAACTAGCTTACTATCATAATCTTTCCTCGTAGGATCGATCTCTACTTTCCTATGCTACAAATCTCATTTATAAGTCAAACTAGTGACTTAATTTGTAGTTCTACAACAAGCTTTATAAATTTTGGCACCGTTGCCAGAGAAAGAAAATAAAATTGTTGGTTTGCTTCTATTTAGTTTTACTACTTTTATTGTCTTGTTTTAATTCTAGTATTTATTTTTGTAGGTTGTTTTAGTTTATAAGATTAAAGAGTGGTCGCATGATCAAAGAGAAAATGGAGCATATGTTTGAGGTGTTTGAAAGTAAAGTAACTGATTCTAAATCTGTAAGCTCTGAATCAGTAAGTTATGAAGATATTAAAATTGAGATGACTACTTTACATGAACTTGCTGCACCTAATTTTGAAAACTCAACCTTGGTCGATTACTTATCCTATATTAGATTGACGACTTAAGCTTAACTCTGGATCCTTAAATTTACTGCCTAGGTTTCATGGATTGCTTGGTGAGGATCCATATCGCCATATTAATGAGTTCATTGTTACATATTCGATCATGCAACCTGAGGGTATGACCTAGTCCTAAATTAGATTGAGAGCCTTTTTCTTTCTCACTTTAGGAAAAAGCTAAAGATTGGCTATGTTACTTGCCCCCTGCAACATTCACTACATGGACTCAAGTTCATAAAGCATTTTAAGAGAAATTTTTTTTCGCATCTAAAATTGGATCCATTAGAAAAGAAATATGTGGGATTAACAAATGAATGGGGAAACTTTCCATGAGTATTGGGAACATTTTAATAAATTATGTGCTAGTTGTCAACAACGTTAAATTTCTGAACAATTGTTGATTTAATATTTCTATGAAAGTTTATTACCTATGGATAGAAATATAGTGGATGTTGCTAGTGAGGGGGATTTGGTTAATAAGACTTCAGCTCAAGCTAGGTAACTGTTTAATATCATGGAGCAAAACACTTAACAATTTGGGACGAAGGAGCCCTAACTTAGGAAGGTCAATAAGGTTAGTTCAGGTCCATCTGTAGAGGCCTAGTTATCTCAGATCACTACTATGCTAAACAAACTTATCCCTGGAGGAGTTCAGAAAGTAGTGGTGTGTGGTATTTGCTATTTGGAAGGACATGCTACTGATGCATGCCCTATATTTCAAGGGGGGTGATGTGAATGCTATGTTTCTAACTAAGGCCAAAGGAAGTATGGCCCCTACTCAAACACTTATAATGAAGGATGGAGAGACCATCCTAACCTTAGGTATAGATCTAGGAACAACCCTGCAGGTTTTAACCAACCATCACGTCAACCATCTGCTCAGGATAGAACAAATTTTCTTTTAGAGCAAGTCATAAAAAAGATGGATGATGAGAAAAAGGAGGTTGACACTAGGTTTCAGAACATAGAGATAACTCTTAAACAGGTCCAGGAGAGACAGGCAGCTACTGATACCGTATTTAGCAACCTCCAGGCCCAAATACAACATAGATTGGCATCTCAACCATTGTAGAACCCGAAGGAAAATGTGAGTGCTATGACACTTAAGAGTGGGAAAGAGTTGAAGGAACCTAGGAATAATAGAGAGGTAGAGTATAAAATAGAGGTCAACAAGCCTGAACCTACCAAGATCAAGAAACCACCTCTACTGTTAAGGAAGTAGGTGAGGATAAGAAAGAACCTTATGAGCCATTACCACCTTTTCCTCGTAGACTGAAAGGGAAAACCCCTAAGGTAGATGAGGCAAACCAAGAAATCTTAGGAACATTTAGGAAGGTAGAGATCAACATTCCTCTCTTAGATACTATAAAGCAGGTGCCTCGTTATGCCAAGTTCCTTAAAGAGTTTTGTACTGCAAAATGTAAACTGAAAGGGAACAAAAAGGTAAGTGTCGGGGAAAACGTGTCTGTTGTTTTCCAAAAGAAATTTCCCCCTAAATGTAAGGACCCAAGTGTATTCTTTATTCCTTGTAAAATTAGAAACCTCTCCTCTGATAGAGCTATGCTTAATTTAGGAGCTTCCATCAATGTGATGCCTAGGTCCATTTATGATAAACTATACTTATGAGAGTTAAAGAGAACTGATTTAATCATTCAGTTGGCTAATAGGAGTAATGCATAACCAGATGGAGTTTTAGAAGATGTCTTAGTCCAAGTCAATAAGCTTGTTTTTCCTACTGATGTTTTTGTATTGGACATGGGTGATGCATACCATGATGTTCCCATATTGCTTGGTAGACCTTTTTTAAAACATCTAGGATAAAAATAGATGTGCGTACAGGAACACTGATTATGAAATTTGATGGTGAAATTATTAAATTCAATATTTTTAATGCTATGAGATCTCCTGCATATGTCAACCATTTGTGTGCACTTGATGTGATTAATGAATTACCCCAAGATGTTTATGAATTATCTTATAAGGATGAATTGTTAACTATACTTACTGTTAGAATGTATAAAGTTTTGATGATAACAAATCCAAGTGTTGTTGTTGTTGCTCCAAACAGGCTTTCCAAACAGGACCTTACTGCTGTTCTTAATGTATTAAAACTGCTTGACTAATGGTTTATCAAGAACAGGTACTCAAGTCAGCAATGTAAGAACACCTGTGAGGAACAGGTTCTGTGAGGTGTTTTGAAGCATATCCTGAGAAGTGTTTGAAACATAAGATATGTGCAGCTGTGACAAACAGGTTCCGTGCGGTGTTTGAAGCATATTCTGTGAAGTGTTTGCAGCAAAGTCGTTCTACAAGATGACTAGTGGTTACAACAAGATGTCTTGATTTGATTTGGTTTTATATTTTTAGACTCTTGTTAATATACCAATTAGAAAGTTTTAATTTACCACTCACTGGAAACGGTTTTGCTTTTCGAAAAATATTTCGGATCACCCTTCAGAACAACCCTGGAAACAGGGCGATCAGGGTGTTTCCAGAATAAGCTGCGAAAAACTGCTTTGCACGATTTTTATCTTTTGGATTTTGAGCAGCTTCTTCAAAGATTTGCAAGAAAGATTTTTCTATGGAGTATCTTATTCTTTACCCTAAAAAACGGTTATCAAAAATCTTAAGGGATTTGCAAAATCTTTTTGAATAAAAAGAATATCCAATTTTTGGCAAGTGGATAAGGTAGTTGAGAAAAACATGGGCTAGCTGCTGAAGAACACCGCCTTATGCACGCAGTTCAGGAAGTGTTTTCAGCTCATGTCACCTTACCCCTTGTAGCTAAAGGATTCTATTTTCTCTAGGATTTTAGTTTCCAAAAATTTCAGAAATAGTTTTTCCATCCCTTGTAGGTAAAGGATTCTATATTCTTCAGATTTTTTAGTTTCCAAAAATTTGATGAATTGTGTTCCAAGCACTATAAAAGGCGGCTTCTTACAATCTTGGACACATCGGTTTTCAGAGAGAAAAAATCTGAGTTCATGAGCTAAAACGTTTGAAAAGAAAACCGAGCCTTGTGAGTGAATTAATTGAGCTTTCAAAGTTGGCATACTAGGACTTCATTGTACCCTATATTAGCTTAGTTGAGAAGCATTGTAATAGGGTGTTTTTTCTTTACATTCTTCTTTCACAAGAGTGAGTAGAGTGTGTGTCCAAATCAAGGGGATTTTGGACGTGGGGTAACTTGTCTTAGGGAAGACAGGTTACGTGTGTTACAAGTTGTAACAAGGTGTGTTACTATTGTAACGTGATTAGCCCGTTTAGTGAAGTGTTTAAATCCTACACGAGGTAGGTCGTGGTTTTTTAACCTCAGTTGGGCTAGAGGTGTTTTCCACGTAAAAATCCTGTGTCCATTATTTCCGCATTCAATTTTGTTGGATTTTCGCTTCTGCTTATCTCAGAAACAGCCAGTGCGAACAGGGTCTAAGACTGTTTGTCAGCAACTTGCGAAAATTGGACACCATAATTGACCCCCCTCTTGTGGTTGTGTACTCTCTAATTCAACAAGTGGTATCAGAGCAGGTTCTCCTTTGAAAAGCTAACACCTTTGAGAGATCCTTGAAGATGAGTACTCTACAAGGCATGCTTGAAGGTCAATCCATAACTCGTCCACCATACTTTAATGGCCAACACTATAGTTGGTGGAAGAATAGGATGGAAAACTACATCCAAGCCGAGGACTATGAGTTGTGGATGCTCATCAAGCATGGACCACTCATCCCTAAGAAAACAACTGAAGATGGAAAGTCAATCCCCAAGGAGCCTAAGGAGTTCAATGCTGAAGATTACAAGATGATGGAGAAGAATGCCAAGGCCAAGAAACTCCTATATTTTGGCCTAGGTCCTGATGAATATACTCGCATATCTGAATGTGAGTCGGCCAAAGAAATCTGGGATGCTTTGCAAGTAGCTCACGAAGGGACCAATCAAGTAAAGCAATCCCGGATTGAATTGCTTATGAGAAAGTATGAGCTGTTCGAGATGGGTGATTGGGAAAGTGTGATGGACATGTACACTCGCTTCACTCACATAACGAATGAGTTGAAATCCTTGGAAAAATCCTTCACCACCGAAGAATTGGTAAGGAAGATCCTAAGAATTTTACCTCATTCTTGGGAAGAAAAAGTAACGGCCATCCAAGAAGCTAAGGACATGAACAAGATCACCCTAGATGAGCTGATTGGAAACCTCCAAACATATGAACTTAGGAAATATTCTCAACAGAAAGATGAGACAAAGAGAGAACGAGGTCTTGCACTAAAGGCCTTAGAAGATGATTCTAATTCTGAGGAGGAGGAGATTTCCATCATGACTCAAAAATTTAAGAAGTTCTTCAAGAAAGTCAAAGAAAACATCAAAAGGAAGGACTTCGGCAAAGCCAGGAACACCCCTCGGGAACAGTTCACTGGGTGTTTCAAGTGTGGTAAGCTAGACCACATTGTGAGAAACTGCCCACTGCACAAGGAAGAACAAGAACCCGAACACCCCAGAAAACAGGGGAGGAAACAGGGTGTAAGCAGCTCAGCGAAAAGGTTCTCAAAAGCTATGCTCGCGGCCTGGGGAGATTCAAGTGAGGATGAGGAAGGGTCTGAAGCTGGGGAAGCTGATGTAGCACTCATGGCAAGGAGTGACACTGATTCAGATGATGGGTCAACGGATAGTCTGACTCAACTCAAGAACAAGGTACGTGGTCTAAATAAATCAACTCTTGAGAAATTAGTGTACAATATAATGGATATATATGCTGAATTAAAAGGGGATGTTCGAGATTTAGAACTTGAAAATGAAACCCTTAAATTAGAAAAGCTTGAAGTTGACAAAGAGACTCTTGCCTTGCATGAAAACATCAATGTGCTTAAAGAAACTCTACTCATGAAAGAAGAGACTTGTTCCACTAAACTGACTGAGCTAGAAAAAGAATCTCTTGACTTAAAAGGTAAGGTCGAGTGTTTGCTGGAAGAAAACAGAAACTTGCTTGAAAAAATAAAACACTTAGGATCGGACCTTGCCGCAAACAAGCTCTGGAACAGGTCCTCAAGGGCGTTGGAATGGTTAAACACTCATCATAGTCAAAATAGAAGAGGACTAGGTTTTGTGCCTAAGATGACCTACCCAGTGAATAACAAATATGTGGGATTACCTGAAAATATTGTTTGTTTTCATTGTGGTAAAACGGGGCATTATCGATATGCTTGTCCTATAAGAAAGTATGCCATTAAAAAGAACTCAGTGCATGTAAAACAAATGTGGGTTAGGAAAGATGAGATTTACACGTCTAAAGGAATGGGACCCAAGTGGATCTGGGTTCCCAAAACTAACCCTTGATTTGTTTTGCAGGCTGAAGTGAGAGAGAACAACCCAGCAAACAACCCAGCAAACAGTGCAGGAAACAGTCTAGGGAACAGGCAGCTGTGGTATGTTGACAGTGGGTGTTCGAGGCATATGACTGGTGAAAAATCCAATTTTCTCTCACTTACAGCATCAGAAGGAGGGAGTGTAGCATTTGGAAACGGCAAATCTGGGACAATTGTCGGTATAGGTAAGATAGGTGAGTCACTCTCCCATTCAATTGACAATGTTTATTTTGTGGATGGTTTAAAACACAACTTGCTAAGTGTGTCCCAACTGTGTGACAAAGACAACCTAGTAGTGTTCTCTCCAACACGTTGCTTGGTTGTAAACATGAACACAGGAGATGTTGTGTTGAGGGGGAAGCGACACAAAAATGTTTATAAAGTGTGTATTTCTACTCTTCCCCAAAATAATTTGACTTGTTTGAGTGCCTTAAAAGATGATGTTATGCTTTGGCACAAAAGACTAGGTCATGCAAGCCACTCTCTTTTGAACAAACTTGTAACCAAAGATTTAGTAGTTGGCTTACCTTCCATCAAATTCAATGATGACAAGGTATGTGATGCATGTGCCAAAGGCAAACAAGTCAAAAATTCATTTAAGTCTAAAAAGTGTATAAGCACTACTCGACCCCTTGAATTAATACATATGGATCTATGTGGTCCAATGAGGATCATGAGCCGAGGTGGCAAGAGGTATGTGCTTGTGATAGTGGATGACTACTCTCGTTTCACTTGGACTTTGTTTTTGGCTTCTAAAGATGAAACTTTTGAAAAATTTCTTGCTTTCATTAAAAAGACTGAAAAGAGGGTAGGACACTCTTTGGTATGCATAAGGTCTGACCATGGTACAGAATTTGAAAATTCGAGCTTTATTGACTATTGTAATGAGCATGGTGTTGATCACAATTTTTCAGCTCCAAGAACACCCCAACAGAACGGGGTGGTAGAGCGCAAAAATCGTACTCTAGAGGACATGACTAGAACAATGCTTGTTGCTAGTGGTCTTCCTAGAAATTTTTGGGCTGAAGCTTTAAACACATCATGTTACATTATAAATAGATGCATGATTAGACCTGTTCTTAACAAAACTCCTTATGAGATCCTCAAAGGAAGAAAACCAAATATTTTGCATTTGAGAGTTTTTGGGTGTAAATGTTTTGTGCATAATAATGGAAAGGATGCCTTAGGGAAATTTGATCCAAGGAGTGACGAGGCAATATTCCTCGGTTACTCCTCACATAGTAAGGCATACAAAGTGTTTAATAAGAGAACCTTGTGTGTTGAAGAAAGTGTGCATGTGCTTTTTGATGAAACTAACTCTCTAAGTGAGAATGATGCACAGGAGGAAGACCTCGAACTAGGTCTTGTTAAAAAAGACATACTGCTTCAAGATGAACCAGGTAAGGATCAACCTGAGAGATCAAGGCCTGAAGCTGTTCTTCAGGAAGGTAGGCAGGGTGTGAACCAAACAGGGGGAAACAGGGTGGAACCCTGTTCGGGACAACATCAGCCGAACCCTTCTGAGATAATTTCAGGAACAGGCTCCCAAACAGGCTTGGGAACAGGACCTGAATTTATTTCGCCAAGTATTCCAGCTAAGATAGAGAGCATATCTGTGAACCCACTTTTACCACGATCATGGAAATACCAAAGTTCACATCCTCTTGATCAAATTTTGTCTGATATTAATGCAGGAGTTCAAACTAGATCTAGGCTTAAAAATTGCTGTGCTTTCTATGCTTTTCTTTCAAAAATTGAGCCTAAGAATATTAATGAAGCTCTTGCAGATTCAGATTGGGTCACAGCCATGCAAGAAGAACTCCATCAGTTCGAAAGAAATAAGGTATGGCACCTTGTGCCACGGCCAGAGGATAGAACAATCATTGGAACCAAGTGGGTGTTCCGTAACAAGCTAGATGAGTGCGGAACAGTCACTAGGAACAAGGCCCGGCTGGTGGTTCAAGGCTACAACCAAGAAGAGGGAATTGATTATGAAGAGACTTTTGCACCTGTTGCAAGGATGGAAGCCATTCGAATCTTGATAGCTTTTGCAGCCCACATGGAGATCAAGTTATATCAAATGGATGTTAAAAGTGCATTTCTAAATGGGTACCTTAAAGAGGAAGTGTATGTCAAACAACCCCCGGTTTTGAAAGTGATGAATTTCCTAACCATGTTTTCAAACTTGACAAGGCACTTTATGGTTTAAAACAAGCTCCTAGAGCTTGGTATGAGCGGTTGTCAAGCTTTTTATTGGAAAATAATTTTGCAAGAGGCAAGGTAGACAATACCTTGTTTCTAAAATCTAAGGGGGAACATTTGTTGATTGTCCAAGTATATGTCGATGACATCATATTTGGTGCAACTCATCATGAATTGTGCAATGAATTTTCAAAAATGATGAGGAGTGAGTTTGAAATGAGCATGATGGGTGAGCTTAATTTCTTTTTAGGCTTGCAAATCAAGCAAACTTCAAACGGCACCATGAACCATCAACAAAAGTATATTAAGGAATTACTTAAGCGTTTTGGGATGGAGTCAGCCAAGCCCATTGATACTCCCATCTCTCTTTCAACTAGATTGGTAATAGATGATGGTAGTCCCTCAGTTGAGGAGAAATCCTATAGGGGCATGATAGGGTTACTCTTATATCTAACTGCTAGTAGACCTGACATTGTTTTTAGTGTTGGTCTATGTACACGTTTTCAGTCAAACCCTAAAGAAACTCATCTAAAGGCTGTTAAAAGGATTTTTAGGTACTTAAGACATACACCTGATCTAGCCTTATGGTATCCTAAAGGTTGCAACTTTGATCTTGTTGGGTATGCTGATGCTGATTACGCAGGTTTCTTGGTTGATAGGAAAAGCACCTCAGGTATGGTTCACTTTCTTGGACCTTGTTTGGTATTTTGGGCAACTAAGAAACAACTCTCTGTTGCCTTGTCCACAGCAGAAGCTGAGTATGTGGCAGCTGCATCTTGTTATGCTCAGTTATTATGGATAAGACAACAACTCAAGGACTTTTGTGTTAACATAGGATACATTCCTATTTATTGTGATAATACAAGTGCAATTAACATTGTCAAAAATCCATGTCAACACAAAAGAACAAAACATATTGACATTCGTCATCATTTCTTGAGAGACAATGTTGAAAAGGGAGTGATCTCAATGAATTTTTGTGCCACTGAAAATCAAATTGCTGATATATTCACAAAGGCATTGAGTAGAGAACAATTTAAAAGGAATAGACTCGAACTAGGCTTAATTAGAACAACCTGACCAATCTGTTCTCTCTCCCTGTTTGCAAAATTTAAAAGTGATGGGTACAGCATGTTAAGTTTTTGTTTGCAATAAACTTGTGTGCTATGTTTAGCATATGTGAGGTTTGCAACTTGCTGACACTCGTTGAGGTCTAATGAGATTGCCCTTATTGTCCAATGTTACCGAGCAAGTAACCTCAAGAACAAGCATCAGGAACAGGTACGCCTCTTGTTTGTCAAATGTGTGCAACAAATTGAAAACTGCTAATCTCTTCCCGAGGCGTGCGCAATAAATGCTAAAGTCCATTGCAAAAACGGGCAAAATCTTTTAAAGATTTCACACATCTCTCTCTCCCTTTAAAGCTCTTGCTCAATCTCTCACCTCCACCGAAACTCTCTTGCTTTGAAACTCTATTCAAAAAACCCTAATCTCTCTCCTTCCTCTGAAAAATGGCGTTCCCCATTAGCTTCGAGAGCTCCTCGACCTTGACCCAGGGCAACCAGACACAGGGCACAGCCTTGCAAAAAGCCACAGCCCTGTTTGCACCTACACAATTTCTGAAAGAGAAATTGGGGTTTTAGATGAACTCTTTCTGTTGGACCATGGGTTAGATGACATCAATTCGTTTGGGCTGTTTCCTGAGCAAGAAACAGGGTCAGAAACAGGGCCTGAAGTTTTTAAAGATGACCTAGGGGAGGATTTGTCAAAAAAAAAACAAAGGGGGAAGTAGTGGTCAAATGGAGGAGTCTCCTATTAAGCCTGCACAAGCCACACCGGTAACACAAACCGGTGAGAAACGTAAAAGGTACAAAATTGTGGCTAGGCGTGCTAGAGTACCAAGAACACGACCACCATCAAGGCCTAAAAGCGGCCAGACTGAAGCGCCCTCAAAAAGTGAACCCCCTGTCAAACCAAAACCACAAATCCCCTCTTCGGCCAAACCCACAAACAGACCCACAAGAAAATCAGCCCGAATAGCTTTTCACTCCACTTCTCGTCCTGCCAAACAGTCAGCCCCTGTTGTTGAGGAGATTGATTCCTCCTCTGAGCCTTCATCAGATAGCGACACTGAGAACACTGCCTTCAAACAGGGCACGCCCGTGTTCTCAGAGTCCTCAGAGGATAAGCCTCTTCCTATACCAAAACCATCACCCCTCAAAACTCCCAAGAGAAAAGCCTCCCTCAAACATGCCTCCACCCAAGACCCTCCTACTGAGCCCCAACCTAAACGAGCCAAGAAATCTACCCCGTCTGCAATCTCAGCCAAACTGACCCAATTGATTCAGAGACGGGTTGTCAGGGGCAAAATTATAAAGGTCAAGTATTTTGAGAAACAGGGTCTGGGGGTGTTTCTGCACAAGCTGCGTGCATAGGGGTGGTATGAGTTGTTTACAAACACCCAGCTGGGGTGTTCTGTACATGAGTTGGCAGAGTTCTATACCAACTGCACTGTCACCGAAGGAGTGGTGACAAGTATTGTTAATGGGAAGCAGCTTCTCTTTGATGCGAAGATATTAGGGGACATTGTGGGGATTCCCTCCACAGGCTTTGATATATATGTGAGGGAAGACAAGACTATTCTAGGGACAGCCAGGCTGCTGGAACTCGCCCAGAAATTTAGCCAGCAACCAAGCCTGCAAACACCCAAGTCTGTGAAGAAAGGGGACATGACATCGCTCCATCAATTGCTATTTTGGTTTATCATCAAGAATGTCATCCCCAGAGGCCAGGGTCGCAATCTTGCTGATGCCATAGATCAGTGTTTGATGGATCTGATGGACACGGAAGTGCAAATTAACCTTCCTGCCATCATGATTTGATATATTGCAAGAATTGCAAACACCTCTAGGGAACATGATCTGGGATACGGCTTCTTTCTGACTAGTGTGTTTGAGCACTTTGGGGTGACACTGCAGAAGAAGGTGGGCGCTCAGTTCATTGATAAGATCGGGAGTAACACCTTTATGGGGTGTGGGTATGCTTTGATTGAAGGGTCTGCCTCAGAACAGGGGACCAGAACACCCCGTCCTCCTGTTCCTGGGAGTTCCTCAACCAAGCTTGAGGCTGCTTTGGAAGAAAACTCTCGCCTCAGTACTGAGCTTAACGCTGTAAAGGCTACCTGGATGAGGAAAAAGCTCTAAATGTAAAACGCCATGCAGATCTCTTCGCCCTTCTCTCTTCACTTTCAGCAAAATTTTCTCCTTCTGCTCCTTGAACACCCCTCATGAGCTGTTTCCATCTGTTGTTCTCATAGCCTGTTCTCACTTCTCTTGGTGAATCAATTTGTACTCTGTTGCACTCTTTTGATGAATGACAGGATATCTTGTTTTTTGATTGGCTTTGCCTTACTTGCTTTTTGTTATGAATTGCTTGTGTGTGACTAGGATGGCCAATCTCATTATCGTACCAAAACACTTGAGTGTATCGCCCGTTGACTTTCCTCCATTACCCAAGTGGTGGTGATAGCAAACACCCTCTGTTTGACTGTTCGTCCCTACTTTTTAATGATGCCAAAAGGGGGAAGATAGGTTGACCAATATTGTTTTAGTTCTGCCATCGACGAGTTAATTTTCTTACAATCTTTTTGATACTAACTGCTTAATTTTCTTACAATCTTTTCGATACTAACTGCTTCATGTGAATTTGAATAATTAGTACAAATCACTCAAATTGCCCTTGAAAGTCAATATGGTCACTTGGTTTGTCATCATCAAAAAGGGGGAATTTGTTAGAATGTATAAAGTTTTGATAATAACAAATCCAAGTGTTGTTGTTGTTGCTCCAAACAGGCTTTCCAAACAGGACCTTACTGCTGTTCTCAATGTATTAAAACTGCTTGACTAATGGTTTATCAAGAACAGGTACTCAAGTCAGCAATGTAAGAACACCTGTGAGGAACAGGTTCTGTGAGGTGTTTTGAAGCATATCCTGAGAAGTGTTTGAAACATAAGATATGTGCAGCTGTGACAAACAGGTTCCGTGCGGTGTTTGAAGCATATTCTGTGAAGTGTTTGCAGCAAAGTCGTTCTACAAGATGACTAGTGGTTACAACAAGATGTCTTGATTTGATTTGGTTTTATATTTTTAGACTCTTATTAATATGCCAATTAGAAAGTTTTAATTTACCACTCACTGGAAACGGTTTTGCTTTTCGGAAAATATTTCGGATCACCTTTCAGAACAACCCTGGAAACAGGGCGATCAGGGTGTTTCCAGAATAAGTTGCGAAAAACTGCTTTGCACGATTTTTATCTTTTGGATTTTGAGCAGCTTCTTCAAAGATTTGCAAGAAAGATTTTTCTATGGAGTATCTTATTCTTTACCCTAAAAAACGGTTATCAAAAATCTTAAGGGATTTGCAAAATCTTTTTGAATAAAAAGAATATCCAATTTTTGGCAAGTGGATAAGGTAGTTGAGAAAAACATGGGCTAGCTGCTGAAGAACACCGCCTTATGCACGCGGTTCAGGAAGTGTTTTCAGCTCATGTCACCTTACCCCTTGTAGCTAAAGGATTCTATTTTCTCTAGGATTTTAGTTTCCAAAAATTTCAGAAATAGTTTTTCCATCCCTTGTGGGTAAAGGATTCTATATTCTTCAGATTTTTTAGTTTCCAAAAATTTGATGAATTGTGTTCCAAGCACTATAAAAGGCGGCTTCTTACAATCTTGGACACATCGGTTTTCAGAGAGAAAAAATCTGAGTTCATGAGCTAAAACGTTTGAAAAGAAAACCGAGCCTTCTGAGTGAATTAATTGAGCTTTCAAAGTTGGCATACTAGGACTTCATTGTACCCTATATTAGCTTAGTTGAGAAGCATTGTAATAGGGTGTTTTTTCTTTACATTCTTCTTTCACAAGAGTGAGTAGAGTGTGTGTCCAAATCAAGGGGATTTTGGACGTGGGGTAACTTGTCTTAGGGAAGACAGGTTACGTGTGTTACAAGTTGTAACAAGGTGTGTTACTATTGTAACGTGATTAGCCCGTTTAGTGAAGTGTTTAAATCCTACACGAGGTAGGTCGTGGTTTTTAACCTCAGTTGGGCTAGAGGTGTTTTCCACGTAAAAATCCTGTGTCCATTATTTTCGCATTCAATTTTGTTGGATTTTCGCTTCTGCTTATCTCAGAAACAACCTGTGCGAATAGGGTCTAAGACTGTTTGTCAGCAACTTGCGAAAATCGGACACCACAATTCACCCCCCTCTTGTGGTTGTGTACTCTCTAATTCAACACTTACTTAAGGTTTGGATCAGTTTGTGTTTCAAAATGTGCCTTACCATATTAATAATGAGTTAGTGGGCAACATAGAGTCTTTGTTGCAATTGCATGTAGTTGACAGACTTAAGGAGCTAGAATTGCTTGAAAGTCATGCAAAGATGCTACCCACTCACATTTCACCCACTCACATTTCACCCCCTAAGCTAGCACTAAAACCATTGCTTGAAAATCTTAAGTATGCTTATTTAGGGGATGATGAGACCCTTCCTGTTATAATCTCCAATGCACTTACATCTGATCAAGAGGATAAACTTGTTAGGGTGCTTAGAGAACATAGTGCAGCTTTAGGGTGGAGTTTTGCAGACCTTAAAGGACTTAGCCCCACATTATGTTCACATAAAATCACATTAAAATCAGATGCTAAGCCTAAAAAGACATCCTTAGTGAAGACTAAATCCACCTATGATGGAGGTATTTTAAAAAGAAATTCTTAAGTGGTTAGATGCTGGAGTAATATACCCCATCACTGATTCTGAGTAGGTTAGTCCTATCCATGTGGTTCCTAAAAGGTGGGAACAATAATAGTGCAGAACAAGGCAGGTAAGTTAATACCTACTAGAGTCCAGAGTGGTTGGAGAGCGTGCATTGACTACAGAAAGCTTAAGAAGGACAAAAAGAAAGATCATTTTTCATTGGCCTTTATGGACCAAATGTTAGAGAGATTAGCTGGAAGGTCACATTATTGCTTTCTCAATGGCTATTCAGGGTATATTCAGGTCCCTATAACTCCCAAGGATCAAGAAAAGACCACTTTTACCTATCCTTTTAGCGCCTACGCTTTTAGAAGGATGTCGTTTGGTCGACTTAATGCTCCTGCCACATTTCAAAGATGTGTGATGAGTATTTTTTCTGATTTTATCACCAAAATTATGAAAGTTTTTATGGATGATTTTACTGCACATGGTGATTCATCTGATGAGTGCTTGCATCATTTCACGTTAGTACTTAAACGTTGCATTAAGACTAATTTGGTGCTTAACTATGAAAATTGTCATTTCATAGTGGAACATGGAGTAGTACTAGGGCATGTAGTGTTGTCTAAGGAATTAGAGGTTGATAAGGCTAAAATAGACATCATTCAATCTTTACCCTACCCACAGTGTGTCAAGGAGGTGAGGTTATTTTTAGATCATGTTGGATTTTATAGGAGATTTATCAAGCATTTTGCTAAGACTGCTTCCCCTTTATGTGCTTTACTTACAAAAGATGCTTTATTTGATTTTAATGAGGACTGTAGGAGAGCTTTTGACCAATTGAAGTTGAAATTGGCCACCACTCCTATAGTACAACCCCCTGACTGGGTCCAACCTTTTGAACTGATGTGTGATGCTAGTGATAAGGCAGTAGGGGCAGTCTTGGGTCAAAGAGTAGGGAAGGAACCTCATGTGATCTACTATGTTTCAAGAGCGCTAGACCCAGCACGGTGTATCTACACTACTACAGAAAAGGAAATGTATGTTGTTGTTTTTGCTCTAGAAAAGTTTCTTCCCTATCTGTTGTGTTAAGTTACTGTTTATACTGATCATTCTACTATTAAACATCTGTTGAGTAAGAATGACTCAAAAACTAGATTGATTAGATGGGTATTACTATTGCAAGAATTCCAATTAGAGATTAAAGACAAGCCAGGAGCTGAAAATTTAGTGGCTAACCATCTAAGTAGGCTAGACAATGGGGAGAGTGGGAATCCATTGAGTGATTGTTTCCCTAATAAGACTTTATGTGTTATCACTAATAGTCTACCTTGATATGTTGATATAATTAATTATATAGTAACCAAAACGTTTCCTATAGACTTGTCTAGAGCCTAAAAGGAGAAGACAAGAGCTCAATTTAAATACTATGTTTGGGATGAACTATATTATGGAAATTTTGTGGAGATTAGATTATAAGGCGTTGTGTAGATGACAGTGAATTTCATTCAATTTTAACTTTCTGTCACTCTTCTGAAACTGGGGGACATTTTGGACCCAAAAGAACGGCACATAAAATTCTAGAATGTGGATTTTATTGGCCTACTATTTTTAGGGATACCTATAAATTTTGTAAAACCTATGAATTTTGTAAAAGATGTGAAGCATGCCAGAAGATAGGAAATTTATCTAGAAGGAATCAAACGCCCCTGCATAATGTGTATGTTTGTGAGATTTTTTATGTACGGGGTGTTGATTTTATGGGACCTTTTCCCTCTTCTTTTGGTTTTACTTACATTTTTATGCTTGTTGACTATGTATCTAAGTGGATTGAAGCTGTTGCTACTAGAGCTGATGATGCTAAAACTATGGTGAAACATGTTAAATCTCTTTATTTTGCATAGATATGGAGTTCCTTAAGCAATCATTAGTGATAGGGGAACACATTCTTGTAATAGAACCTTAGGTGCCTTGTTAGCCAAATATCATGTAACTCATAAGGTGTATACTGGTTATTATCTCCAAACAAATGGTCAAGCTGAAATCTCCAATGAAGAGATTAAGGGCGTATTACAAAAGGTTATTAGAGTAGATAAAAAATATTAGAGTCCTAAGTTAGAGGAAGCTCTTTGGGCCTATAGGACTGCATATAAGTCACCTATAGGTAACATGTCATCTCCCTGTAGAACTCAAGCATAAATCATATTGGGTTGTAAAGTAGTGCAGTCTAGACTATGACCTAGCAGGGAATGAGTGTAAGTTGCAATTGCAGGAATTAGAAGAGACTCGCCTGGAAGCCTATGACAATTAAGTGATCTACAAAGGTAAAGCTAAAGCTTTTCATGATATTAAGCTTAGTAGGAAAGAATTTCAAATGGGAGAAAAAGTATTGTTATTCTATTCAAAATTGAAACTCTTTCCTGGTAAGTTAAGCTCTATATGGCTAGGACCTTTTGTGGTAGTAAAGATTTATCCACATGGTGATGTTGAGATTAAATCCTTTGCTACTAACAAAATTTTCAAAGTAAATGGTCAAAGGCTAAAGCACTTCTATGAAGGAGATCAGGTATACTTAGTAGAGGACATCTGACTAGAGGATACATGAGCTCATTTGCTTCGAGGCAATAACAGTAGATAAAGGCGCTGTTTGGGAGGCAACTCAGTGTTTTTTAGGGAAATACCCATTTAGTTTTACTTTTATCTTCATTATTTCTATCTTTTTGCATGCATTAGGGACAATGCATGAATTAAGTGTGGGGGGTGCATCCTGCATTTAGTTCCTGCAGTATTCATTCTTTAAAAAAAATAAAAATAAAAAAATTGTGATTTTCTTATAAATAATGCATGAATATGAATTTATGCTGGCTTTTCTTGCTTAAAAAAAATTTTTTACTTAGCTATTTTTTAGTTTATTCTTCTATGAGTGAAGACTTCTGAGCATGCTAACTATTATGCAGAGAAGTTTGAGTTGATCCTCATATATCTTGTTGAGGAGTAACTGTCATGATTATCCATCTTATTTGATCATGTTATATAGCCGCTTTAGAGCCAATAAAATGACCTAGTCTATTTCTCAGACTATTAAATTAGTAGAATAACTTATTAAAGTTGTGACTTTTCTTGTCTTATTATTTAAAAAAAAGGTTAGATTACCAACATGGGTAAGAGTAGGTGGCTCGGCACCTTTTCCCCTTAAATTTAGGTCTCAAGTTGAGTCTTATGTATGGAGTAATCCATAGTGAGAGAGTCATGCCTCTTTTTGGGCCGATTAATGAGTCGTACCACACAAATAATCAATAAATAAAATAATAATAAGAATAAATTGCTAGCTCAAGCACCTCTATTTGAGTGAGTATGAGACATGGAGTGTTTAATTTCTAAGACCCTAGATGGGCCTTGAATATGTGCGCAATTGGAGTTTGGAAAAAAAAAAAGAAGAAGAAGAAGAAGAAGAAGAAAAGGAAAAAAAATGCAAGGCAAGCTTAGAATCAATTTCAATGAGTTATTCCTTCTAGTTCAATTCTCTCTGAAGCCATACCGTACTTCAATTTTTCTTTTGTAACCTTTTTAGATCTCTTGATCAGTGTATGCATGCTTAAAAGAGATGGATGATTATTGCTCTTGTTACTTCATTAAAGAAATGTTGTGAGGCTGGTGAAGAAATGCTTTGATGGTAGTTAAATGTTTAGTAGTCATCCACTTGTTAGAAGGAAAACTAATTCATTTTGAATGAAATTGTTTTTGAAGCAAACTAATGCCTTGTGTCAATTTCATATTTTCAGCAGGACTTTATAAGAAAGAGAGTCAGTTTTTAGGTTGAGTCTTAGATTACATCGCACAAGAATGTCCAAAGTCTAAGTGTGGGGGAATTTGTTAAGTCATAATTTATGCATATTTTTAATAATTATTTTAATTATTATATATGTTATTTTGTCTAGTTTGCTTTATTTTATATATTTTTTAGGTTAAGCATTAATAAAGAAAGAGGAGAAAAGAAGACGTCAAGGTTCGGGTTTTATTTACTAAGGGATTTTACAAGCAAATTCATAAAGTCGGTCCAAAAAAAATAATGATTTATGGAAAAATATTATTTTTCTAGTGATTTATTTGAGTTAGGGTTATAAGATTACTACTCCTAGTTAAAGAGGAATTGAAAGACTTGGAGAAGAAGGCATCCTACACGAAAAGAAACCCTAGTAATGTCATAATATAAAAACTCATTCACACTCCCTCACCTCCTTATCAACTCATGGCATCATCACCATTAGACCCATCTCCCATCATCATCTCACATCTCACGGCATCATCTCATCTCACGGCATCACACACTCCCTCATTATCTCACACACTCCATCATCGTCGATCATCATGAACATCAATGTCCA
The DNA here is from genome assembly GCA_029747015.1 of Carnegiea gigantea. NCBI lineage: Eukaryota > Viridiplantae > Streptophyta > Magnoliopsida > Caryophyllales > Cactaceae > Carnegiea > Carnegiea gigantea. Next base: position 25,898 of record JAKOGI010000602.1, on the reverse strand, counting down.
TCATCATCATCCCACCTAACTCCCACAATTGCCTACGTTCATAAATCACCAAACATCATCACCATCAGCGGCTTTCACATATGGTCAAGTAATATATTTTTTTTATTTTATAAGTTTAGTTATTATTAAACATGATTTATTTGGGTAAATTGTGCAATTTAATTTCTAATGTGAGTGAGTAATTTTCTCGCACTTAGTATAATCTGTTTGAAACCATACTAAATTAATTATTTTGAAACAAGTTTTGTGCTTTATTATCCGGTTGATTTTCACTTCATGATTCTATAACGATTGGTATTTATTGTTTATAATATTCGTGTTAGATTAATTAGAATATATGCTACTTAGTTTAATACGAATTCATATGATAGTTTAAACGGTTTTAGTATGTAAAAGTTATAGTCTTTTAGGCATTAGTATCACCCTAATTGATCATCAATTGCTCAAACCCATCTCTTTTAATTAAGTAATCATTATAGATTTTTCTTAAATCAACTTATTGGTAAATTGATTACAAGGCTTAGATAATTTAATACTTAATACTCTATTTTGATTAAATTCTTGCGTTGGTGCTAGAGTTATCAAAACTAGTAGCGTTTAGATTAAAGTTGGACTTAAATAAACCATAATATAAGGAAAAACGGTAATGATCCACTGGTGGATGTCTTCTACAGTCTAACTTATAGATAAATCAATTTGTGAGTTGATAATAAATATTAATTTGCATGGTGGATATAGATTATGCTAAGTGATTTTCATAAATTTGGTATCTTTAATAATTATTTGTTGCTTTTTAGTTAATTTCTTTAGTTTGGGAATTTTAATTCTTAAATTTATAGTTTTTAATAATAATTTTGTTTGCCCCCCAAAGAGTAGTCTTTTAAGAGTGTCTTGGTAATTTTAGATTAGTTATATTTTGATTTTTAGTGCGATTAAAATTTTCAGATTTATTTTCTATTCTATTTTGCCATTTATTTACCGGTTTGTTAGAAATTATGCTAAAAATAGTCCCATATGTGTTTTTTCGTGTTTTATTCCATTTTAGGGTTTATTTACTATCCTAATCTATTGATATTTAATTTTGTAACTTTTGGAAATTATATCATTATTTTTCAGAATTATTTCATGAATTGAATACATGCAGGTTTTTACTTTAATAAATCTGAAAATTACTTTTTTAATTCTTATTTTAGAATTTTAGGGTTTTATTAAGTTTAGAAAATCATATTATACTAGCTGGGAAATTTTATTATGTATTTTTGTATTTAATTAAGTGCATTTCATTATTTTTTTAATTTCGGATATCATTTTCTGTTTTTATTTTCTGATCTTATCTACTATTTTATTTTTCTGAAATTAATTAAATATAATTCTAGGAATATAAATTTATGAAATTGCAAAATATTAATTGATAATATTTTCTGTGAATTGTGATATTAATTTTCTATTTGTTACTTCCTGTTTTAATTTTCAATTAATAGTATGCAATAATTTTCTGTTTTTATTTTTCCAGAATATTTAGGTAAAGTATTTACTGTTTTTATTTCTAGAATTAGGCTTAGAATATTTATTGGTATTAGTAAGTAATTGTTCAGATTTTTAATTGTTTAATTTGATTTGTTTTAGTAATTTAAAAAGTAAAAGATATTAGAGTAGTAAATTTAATTAGATTTAAACTATCATAATCTTTTCTCGTGGGATTGATCCCTACTTTCCTATGCTATAAATCTTATTTATAAATCAAAGTAGTGATTTAATTTGTAACTCTATGACAACCTTTATAGGAAGCAAGTTTACTTCCAAGTGGGATGGCCCTTGCGCGATTTAGGAAGTCTACACCAACAGTGCTTATGGGGTAGTTGGAACTGACGGAGTGCGCGTTGGACTGACAAATGGCAAATTCCTAAAATTTTACTATCCTTAATGTATTAAGCTCCTAAACATAAGCCTAAATCGTTCATTCTTTCAAATTAAGCTCCAGTGCATTACTCCTGTCCTGCAAGAGTGTAAACTGTGAATGACAAAACAAAAAAGAAATCTTATTGTCCGAACTATGTCTGACTTGATTCTTTAGGGTTTCCTTTTGGTACGTAGCCAACTTTGGTATACAGCCAAGTACATTCATCGTCATTATTATCATCATCATTAAAAAAAAAAAAAAAAAGAAGAAGTTGGTTGTTGCTAAATAAAAGAAAGTTCATCTAATTGCGGGTTTTATACAATTTGTGAGTTTAAAGGAGAACTATAGAGATTTGGCTTGGTATGAATTCATCTTTTGTCATAAAGTTGATAATTATGGAATCCAAATCACAAGGAAAATTAAGCAAGACACATGTGTAGCAATGAATAAAAGAAAATTTTCATCTGAGCTTTATTGAATAGATATCAAGCTTACATCACAAAAGTGCAAAGTACATTATAAGTCCATCTCAGGAGAAAAAAAAAAAAAAGGGAGTTAACAATGGATTCCATTGGAAATTCTTCAGATCTTCGAAAGACTCCTTTATGTAGGCTTTAGCCTTCTGTGAACTAGCTTTTGTGGCTGCATCCATCACTTTAGTGGCATTAAGTATGTTAACCTGACCCTACAAGTCAATAACTTCCCGCTCAGCCTCTTGAAGAAAATGCTTGCTAGCTGCTACTTGAGAACTAAGATCTTTCTTTTGATCTTCCAAAAGTTGAAGCTCTTTCAGCAGCCCCTAATGCCTTAGTTCATATGCTTCAACTAAACCGCCTTCACTTCATAATGGGCGCCTCCTATGTTCTGCCGATGGGAGGCCTCATCAAGCTTACGTTGGACCTCTATGCGACAACTATCATGTTCTTCAACAGATGTTCGACCAGAGCTGGTCTGTTGTAGGGCCTTGAAGTCACATGCTTGCTTGATCAACCCTTCAACCTTGCTCTCTAAAGGAGTGACGTCGACTACCTCTTTGCACGATTGTGGCATAAAGATTAAAGGTTGCCAAAATCGCCTTTAAGAGAATGAAGCCTATCAAAAGGGGTACGAGACACCTTGTCAAGTATGGGTTTACCAAACACTCGTGCAGCATTCTTATCTACCTCCTTTATAATAGCATAAGCATTAAAGACGGAAATCCCCACTTGTGGAGCCCTCAAAGGGCGCTGTGGGTGGGGCACTAATGAAGGAGCATTGGATTTATGAATGGATTTGACCTCATCATCCTTTGAGGAACAAACACCTTTCGAGCCATCTAATCTCGATCTGTTGTCAAATAAATCCTTACCAATTGATGGTATTCGTCCAATCGACGGAAAGCATGGACTTTACAATGGCAGAGAACCGTGTGCCAAGTCCTCCTTGAAGTTCACATCATCAGTTTTTTCCTATTTAAAAAAAATATATGCAGGGACAAAGAAGGTGAGATACACATTTGAAAGGAAAGCATGTTTCTATTTTTAAAAAAAAGGAGGGAGACCCTGCATTCAGTACGACTAGGTTTAACGTCGAGGATATCCATGATATTCTCAGCACCTTCTGAGGGAAGTTCAATTACCTTTTTGATACTTGGCTCACAAACTTCAATGGGTAGCTTGTTATGTCCATTAATAGTAAGATTAATCATGGATTTAGACTTTTGTATACATATCTCAGGAGGTGAAAGATTTGAAATGTTCTTTAATCTTATTTATTACCTGTGGTAGCGGCGCAATGCTTTGAATAGGGATTGTTGGGATGGTAACGTCTGTTCCTGGAATCTTGATAAGAGAAGAATCAACCTCCATCGGCAGAACAAAACACTCTAAGGGCTTCCCAGAATGAACAATCTTCAACTTAGGTTTAGAACCAAGTTCGCCTTCATCCTTTGACATGTTCGCGTTAAATAAATCACTTTCTTTCTTCTTGGAGTCACTGGCATGTGGACTGTAAGTCGAGGAAATGAACATCTTAGACCACCATTCATGAAATGCACGAGTAGTATTTATCTCCCGTAAATTGCATCGCCCAAGAAGTAAGACTTAAGACCTTGTTCTATAGCGTGTAAGCATATGGTGACAGTGAAGCATTGTTTCTGAATCAGGAACATTATCGAAGTCTAGATCAACAGAAACACCTTAATGGAAACTGAATTGTCTATTAAATCGATCGGGGCAGTAGTGCTCCATGACGAGGTTGTCCTCACAATTGTAAGCGATAAAACTTGAACGAACGCTGACAAAAGAAGGAAAGTCAGTTCTCGATAGCTTGCCGTCATCCACGAGAGTCTCCTTAAGTCAGTTGATAATGGATGAATGCCAGTAAAAACCTCTCCTAGAACCAATGAGTTCTCAGGCCTCTTTGAGCTGAAATGACTTGGCTTGACCAAGTCCACTAAACTTTACCATGCCTGGACTGGAGGAAGCCTCAACCGCTAGCTTGTATGCATCAAAGTTTTTGGCTAACCAAGCATAAAGGAAATGGATAGGAAAATGGCCCCCACCTCTACAAGATGTACAGAATGAGAAATCTCATTGAGGCCGTTGTAGATACTCATAAGAATTGCCATAGGAAGGCAATACCCTACCCCTGATGCCATAAATGAGGCGACACTGAAAGTGCCGGGGCATATACAACTAGCATCTCTAACTGCCAAGATGAACTTGCATAACCAACAGGAGAGAAATGCAGCTAGAAAGGTCTCGGTACGTTGGCCTATAGCCACTTCTAGCTTGTCAAAAATGACCTGACAATCACCCCACCCACGACCTCCTGCATTGATGGTGGAAGACAATATTCCTGGGTGAGGGATCTAGTCGCCTTGATCAGACATCCTGGAAACATGGCACTTGTTGGGTCCTCAAAACTAGGAGCCAATCCATTTCTCTATGGTTAGCTTGCCCTTACGACCTTGTATAAGTTTGTGGTAAGCAGTAAATAGATAAGTGCAACTTAGTGGAAGCTTATTTGTGAGTTCGCATTAGGTAGGAACAACTTCATCATAAAGATGCCTTGAAAGTGGTAGCCTAAGGAAATTGTAACTATCAAAGATAGATACGGACCCCTCGCCTTTAGAAGTATGCAATGTGTTCGTTTCGGGACACCAATACTCGCATACTATTCGGATGAGTTCGAACACCTATCATAAATGAAGAACGAAGTATACATAGCATCAAACAGATGAAGGATTTTGAGTTTATCTTTGCAACAAACAAGGATATTTTCTAACCACCCCCAATAAAGTGGCTTATAAGAAAACTCCCCATACAACGGTAACCCAGCCCATAATTTGTGCCCGGACTCTATATCATGACGTAACAATTGGTAAGAGGAGATATTCTCTTTTACTTTAATATAACTAGACAGCAAAAATATTTTGCCTATCTTCAAATTCTCCTTAGACCACCAAGGAAGGCTTGGAAGACCTCAAACGCAGTCGAACTTGCCCAAGGACGTTATAGAATTGCGAATGGGCAACTTTGTCTCTTCCCAATCTATGCCATTTTCACTTGGTTAGATGTGGAGATAGTGTCGATCGCTGGTGATTTTGTCTACAAAAGTAGCCATTTTGAATAGACTCTACAGTAATAGCAGAAATAAAGAAAGCTTAGTTGTAGGAGTTATCGCTTGGGCAGTTATAGCAATTCAATAATCAAATGGGGACTAAAAAAAAATTTTAAAATCCTGCACAGGGAGACACTAGTCAACAACAAGAAAAAAAATGATAGAGACAAATGCAAACAAGGGTTCTTCAGCAAATAGGTTAACTCATTGATATACCCAAAGGGTTATACATTTGAAGGCTAACCCCTAATCAAATCTAATTCGCCTGTAGAGCATTTTTGCCTCTGGATGTTCATCTTAGGAGGATTCAAAGTTAACCCGTTGATATACCTAAGAGGGTTAAACATTCAAAGGTTAGTTGATATTAAGTCAACATTCCCCTTGTGAAGAATTTTTGCCTTTGGAAGTTTGCCTTAGGAGGATTCAAAGTTAACCCGTTGATGTACCCAAAAACTTTATACATTCAAAGGCTAACCGATAATTAAACCAAATTCACCTCTGTAGAATTTTCGCCTTTGGATATTCACCTTAGGAGGATTTAAAGTTAATTTGTTGATGTACCCACAAGGCTTAAACATTCAAAGGTTAACTGATATTAAGTCAACATTCCCCTTACGGAGAATTTTCTCCTTTGGAGGTTCGCCTTAGGAGGATTCAAAGCTAACCCGTTGATATATCTGAAAGGGTTATACATTCAAAGGTTAACCGATAATTAAGCCAAATCATCCCTGCAGAGTTTTTGCCTTGGAAAGTTCACCTTAGAAGGATTCAAAGTTAACCCGCTGATGTACCCAAAAAGGTTAGACATTTAAGGGTTAACCGACATTAAATCAAAGTCCCCTTTTTGGGAAGGGTCACCTTGAAGGAATTTCATATTAACTCGTTGATGTATCAAAAAGGCTTAAATATTCAAAGGTTAATCGATGGAAAATCAGATGCACGTTCAAAGGTTAATCACATACACATTTGTTCTGTTGGATAGGCAAATTTGTGTTTACAAAAGCATTCTAGCATAGAATGGATCTTCCTAACTAGGATTCAATAGGTCCTTGGTTTGAATCTTAGAGTCCATTTGGCGAAGTCATTAAAAAAGGTGCAACAGGGAATTAATTGTTAAAAAATTAGGAACATCACTTTGTCTTCAAATAATGATTGAACAATGTTAGCTCAAGGCATAAAAATTGGATAAAATGCTCAGAAGAATAAAGATACATGGCTACATACAAAGAGCATAACGCACAGAATGTTAAGTCGTAAAAAGTGCTAAAGGGAGAAATTCCATTGCCCTAAAATTCAATTAAGATGCAGTAAATTACAATTAGTTAACTGATACTTTGCGGTGACAAACAAAGAGAGTGGCTACAGATAAAATTAAAAGTCTCAATTTTTATCTAAGAATAAAGATGATGCTTCGGAATGTTACAAGAGCATCAGCCACTCCTTCTCATCTTACAATCCAAGCCGCCAATTCAGGTGCCGTCAAATCTCACAGGAGCTTATCAAACACCTGAGCATGCAACTCAGATAAATGTAAGTAAGAGCACCCAAACATGCATCTAGGAATGATAGCAAGTGCCCTCCTAAACTTTTCAAATGCTGTGGAAAAATCAGTAGAATGATCGAATGCAATAATTAACATGATTTTTCCAGGCATGTCCTCTAGGTATAGATTATGAGGATCAAAGGACGGGTCATACTCTCTAAAAGTACCTGGGGACCTAGACTATTCAACCTCATTCCCCTCAAGCACTGCATGAGAATCAATTAGTGAGAGATCACAACACTCTGGGAAAGGGCAGGGTAGTGAACATAAAGGAGAAGTATAGAAAATATCGACGAGATAGGGAGATACATGGTCAACAAGTTCAGGACTAGGTGAAACTGCAATCATAACATCCACACACGACCTCCCTATGAGAGTCTTATCGAGATCATGCACCTCAATAAAAGGATCGCTTGACCCACAACATTTATAATCCTCATCAACACTAGCATCAACACAAAATGTCCTACCTACCATGACCTCTGTCGACTAAGATGAAGGGAAAGGTAGATGAGGAAAGTTCGTGAGAAATGGAGTGTCAAGGTAGGGATAAAGCGACAAGGGGTAAAGTAGTTAAGGGAGGGTCAAGTGCTTCCTCTAATCCGGACTCTAGAGTAAGTAAAGACGCACCATCATCACACAAATTAACATCAAGTTCAGGGAAACTAACCCTAAGGTCGGTCTCACGTGATAGGTCATACTCCTGCATACAATTAGCAAACTTAACTTGTTGCTCACTCATTGTTTCTATCATGCTAGCAAGCCTAGCAAAATTATCAGCAAAAATATGATAAGGACAAGAATTACTATCATGGTCAGAATAATGACAAATCTCACACACAAGAGGGTTATAATTAAGGATGCAGGGGGATGGGGTGTAAGAATTAGAATGACTAGCCTCAAATTAATAAGTATCCCGAACCAACCACTCAAGTAATTCCCAGGCTTCATCAACGTTTCGAGCACAAAATTCCCAATGCTCCAAAAGAGCACAGGTCTCATAATTGATTCCCTCATAGATTATGTTCAAAATTTCCCACTTCTCTAAGCAATAACCACAATGAGCAAGAAAATCACATAATCTATCATAATATCTCCAAAATAATTCATGCTCATACTGTGGAAAGTGGAAAATTGGTATTTGTTTTTGATTTTTTTTCCAAATAAAAGCCTAGTCTCGAATACTCAAATGAGTTCCGATATTGAAAAGTAATAACTCCCCAGCAACAACGCTAAAAACTTGTTACGTTTAAATTACCGCAAGTGCACGGTGTAGTTGTAGCTAGCAACCGGTAAGTACGAGTCGTATTTTACAGGGAGTTGTGTCTTCAAGTACCAAAGCTAGCTCAAGTATATCAATTTAGGTAAGATAGAGGGCGAAGGGAAAAAGAATAAACTACTGAAGCGAGTAAACAAGAAGGGACTTAAGTTGTGATTAAAACTAAGACAAACAAACTAATCAAGTCAAACCTTCACATTCCCCAGTTATGCTAGTATTCAAAGATGATCGATTGCATCATCAAAGGCCACCCAAGCCCTCTCTCAAGGGTCAATAGGCTAGTCTAATTGTTCTAACCACCTACTTTTATAGGATTAGCTCAACCTAGCTAAGATTTGAACTATTTTCATGTCCAAAGATTAACTATCCTCTCTACCTATACTAGACAATCAAACTCACCTTTTGGCATAAATTGATTACCCCAAAATATAGATGAAAGCTCTTTCAGGCATTTCATCCAACACTTGGTGAGTGTGAGAGAAAACTCCAAATACTGGCAAAAATAAGATGGGTAAAGGCCTAAACAAGATCAAGTAGCGATCAACAGGCTAATCCCAATCAAGGTCATAAATTTAATCACAATAAACACCAAAATGTAAGCGAAACAAAGAACTAATAAACTAGCAAAGAAACTAAAAGTATGAAACTAAAGAGAGAAAGAGAAGAGAAACTTATGCTTGAATCTTGAAATCAATCGATCTTGTACAACGTATACATAAACCAAACCTGAATTATTCTCCCCCTAATGGGGTTTGGGAGTGGGAGGTGGAAGTCTAAATCACACCTTAAAAGAAACCTAGCAGAAGCTCCCCAAGAAAACATAAGCTTGAAAACAGCTTTTATCGTGAAATTTGTTAGGGGCACGGTTGTGCCACCTGGCATGGGGTACCCATGCCAGATCTCTGGCTACAGCCTGCTGAAGTCTTGCAATGGCACGGTCATGCCATCTGACATGGGGTACCTGTGCCGGATCTCTGGAATTCTCTTCAAACTTCGACTGACCTCTCCTTAGCCCTCTTTTCTACCAAAATTAGCAGATTTTATCATTTTCTCAGTAGAAACTCTTCAAAATGCAAAGCAGCATTATATGAGCACAATTTAGACTAAAGGAGACTAATTTGACCCTTTCTCACCCAAATTCGACATAAAAGTAATGGGGGATAAGGATCAAATAGGGGCTCAAAGGATATCAAAATAGAGGTTCATCAAAAACTGTTCCTTCTTTCTAAGACGAGCATATTAGAGGAAAGGTGAAGAGCTGCCTCTATCATCCTTGGACGATATGTAAACAAAACAAAAAAAGGAAATAGGCATCGGTTAGGGCATGCTTTAATTGATTCAAATTGATCTTATACTTTTTTAAGGTCATTTGATCCTCAACCTTCTGGGTCAATAGATAACCAAATGACACGTATTCAGGGGGGACAATTTATATGTCATGTGTTTATGAGGCCGAACAAAAAAAATAAAATTTAAAATTTAAAATTTATAAAAAAATGTCCACCCTTCTGTTGAATTGACATGTCAAACCCAAAAGAGTAGATGCATAATATAGGATGTCACATTCAACATGTTCCTCATGATAAGCATCTATCGAATTAACCATTCAACAAGTCAGATCTCTTAAGACGTCATCAACTTTGTTTGCTATAAGTCAAGCATTGACATGACTAGCTTGTTGAACATCATATTGGTAGCAAAACAAGACGAGTCGATTAAGCGACAAATTAAGTCAAAAGCTTGCTTAAAAAAAAAAAAATGAGCCTTGAAAATATGTCGATACATCGGTCACGCTTAAAAACGAAGATTGTGCACGTAACTTAGTCTCAAGGGGGGCATTTGTAGAATGTGAATTTTCACGGACCAACCAGGTTCTGCGACATGGAAAGAAATAAATACTTTTATTTCAGCTAGTTACAACATGCCAAGTGTTAAATTAATTACAACAATCCATTAAAATAAATATTTAATGGGACTGTATTGCAGCTAATTAAAAAGCATCGTGTGTCATAAATGATGTAGAAAGTAGATAATTACTTTTAAATAGTTGGGAAAACACTAACTCCAACTTCTCCATAAAAAGGAAGCTACTCCTACTCATTCAGGGGTCGGCACTTTAGAAGAACTCACAAGAGCTCAAGAATTTTTTCTCTGGTAGAAGACAATAAGCACTCTAAAGACGTGTCGTCTACATGCGAAGGTCAAACTTATATCTTGATTGAGATTAAGCCACGCGGCCCTCTCTCAAGATCAAATTCATTCAAGACTATTCAAGGAGATTGAATTAGAGGATTTATTATACTAGTTCTTGTAATAGTTATACAGAGATTGTACCCATTCTTTAATATAAGTACAAAAATTAAATTTGTTCCATATTTCTTGTCTTAATTTGATTTAGACTCGAAATTTGTGGTTACACCCTGGTGTCACAGACAAGAGTCCTATATTGGAAAAGTGATGGGAGGGGCAGGGTTTATAAACGTGGTGTTGCACACCCATCAGACCAGCCTTTTGGGGAGAAGGTAATGGCCCCGTGACAAGTGGTATCAGCACCAACCCAGACCTAACTCTGATGTCTCGCCAAGCGCTCCTACAAGTGGCGTAGGCATGGGGCCCCATTTGTGATGAGGGCATCACATGATTGGGAGGGAGAGAATGTCACGGACAAGAGTCCCACATCAAAAAAGTGATAGAAGAGTCATCTTCTTACAAACAGTGGTGTTGTACACCCCATCAAACCGGCCTTTTGGGGAGAGGATAATGGCCCCATGACACTTGGCACAAGAATCTCATATTTAATAAAATAGGTTAATGATCAATATCTTGATCACCAAAAGTAGAAGAAAATATAAAAAAAATTATAGCCTATTGGTTTGATCCTTATCAACGGAGAAATGAACATAAGAAGACAAGAAAAAGAAAATTTTATGAGAAAAAGAGAGCTTCAGCAAGCAAGGGGAAGAAAAATACAAAAGAAAGTATTATAACTAGGCAAGCCCCCAAAGGCCAAGATTTTTTAGAAAAACTACTTATTGTCCTATAGAGAAAAATAGCTATAAGTATGGGGCATTTGGAGAAGTACGTCAGGATGGAAACGAATGCAAAAATAGGAAAACAATACGCTTATTGAAATATTGGGTAGTTAGACAATTTTGAACTTAGCAAAGAAGATGTCCTAGACTTAGCCATGAAAAACAACAAGAGAATTGTTGAGATAGTGATGGAAGATGAATATGGCAGCAAGGATTATGAAGAAACTAGTCACATGATGAAAAGTAACACAATTCGTCTTGGTGAACTTCAAGGAGAAGAATTTACAGTATATAATGAGAATAAAGATGTCATAGGAGATTGGTGCTTCCTACAATACAGAAAGATATGTTCTATAAAAAATTCATCTTTCAATTAAAGAGTGAGTATGTGTGTGAAATGATGTAAGGGGAGTTCGAGATAAAAAGATTGTCAATTTGATGTGCAATAAGTAAATCTCGTTAATTAGGAAAACATTCTTAAACATAATAAAGATGGGAGATATATGCATGTGCATGTTAGAGGTGTTCAAGTTCAAACTACACTATTACAGTATTGCGACAAAGATATCGATCTTTATGCTTTTCTTCGTTGGACATACAAAATTGAATAATCAAATTATCACAAGGACCAAGACCAATTTGTGTAATAGTTCAGTAGGACTCAATTACCGACGTGGGCATTATGTGAGCCTAAAAGATAAATTTGTTAAGAATTTTCTATCCCTTCAGATAAAAATGGTTGGGATAGACATGAAGAGAAGAGGTTATCCACTAAGAATATTTTGAAAAATAATCCACAAATTACATAATACGATAAATCCAAAAACTTAGGTAACAATGATAAAGGTAGAAAATTTTGAAAGTCTTACATCAATGCCAAAAATTCAAAGGATAAGATCCAATCCCCATAAGATAAAAATTGAGAGGTCCTGGATATCTAGCTTTTCAATCCCACAAAAATCAATAAGAAGACTGCAATAAGAATGAATTAGAATGGAAACATTACCATTGAACCTTAAGTATTAAGAAGCATGAGTGTAAGATTAGAATGGGGAGAAGGATCTTCAATAGCTTAAAAAAACGTTAAAGAAGAATACATTATGAGTATGACCAGTGAAATGAGTAGAATGAGTTTTTGAACGTACAACACACAATGTAAATCAATTACAAGTTTGGATAGAAAAGTGTGTTGATATAAAAGCCATTTAGTATGAAAGAAGAACAATAAGTGAGCCAATTTATAAGCATGAATTAGTCAAAAATATAACTATGGAGATACGCTATGAAGTCATAATATTATAATATATATAAATTGTATACTTACATCGATAGTGATTGTTCTGTCTATTTTAGAAAAAGATATTTATTTTCAGAATGCATGTGGAAAAAAGCAAAGAATCATTGACAAGTAAGAATATGTAATAATAGCATAATATGTAACAATGAAGTCATAGAAGGATTATATTTAAAAATAGAAGTACTCCAATGTATTATATTAGTTCTATGAGCTACTAACTAATCCTCCCATTGTATGATTATTAGAAATAGTTTTCAAGGACTATATTCTCCATGTACACAGACCATAAACCAAATTATATTCACAATAAGTGGTTACTTAGTTTCTATTGATCAATTCAATAAAGTGTAAACCCATCAAAAGATTGAGTTTACACACAGCCAGCATGGTAAGAAGGTAATCCCTATAAAATGTGAAATAGCACTAACAATCTCACTAGTTGAGTTATATATTAAAGAGCATATCATTGAACAACAAGAAGAATTATGCAAAGAACTTTACTATGATAATCCTTGTAAATTTTGGGACAAAGATAAGATATTTGCAAAGATTACTTTGCTAAACCCTAACACTATTATCCAAGTTAAAACGTTGCTATATGCACACCAGGATTGTATGCACACCATAATATGTAAGAATTTAATAAGCAAATCAAAGAAGTTTTGGATAAAGGGTTGAGTAGGAATAGTAACAGTCCTTACACTAATTCAACTTTCATGGTAATAAATCATGGTTAAGAAAAAATAGCAAAAACTAGAATGATAATAAATTTTAAAAAAAAAAACCCTAATGGTAATGCTGCATTTGATGGATTATTATATTCCTCATAGAACAGTCATTTTTTATAGAATTCAAGGAGCTCCTTGGTTCTCGAAATTGAATTGTACAAGTGAATATTAGGAGATAAAAATGGATAAAGAAAGCATTCCTCCAAATGCTTTTAGTGCCCCCTCAAGGGTATTATGAGTCGATAGTAATGTGATTTGTCTCAAAAATGCACTTCAAATACCCGAAAGAAGAATGGATAATATCTTTAAATATCTTAATCACTGTTGCCTTGTTTATATCGATAATATTTTTTTCCTTTCTAAGACCATAGAACAACACAAAAATGACGTTCATGATGTCACCCAAAGATGCATTGATCACGGTATTATCCTCGATAAAATAAATTCATTTATACTGAATAAGAAATAGAGCTTTTAACTCTAAAAATAATAGTTGGACAAATCATCATACAACAGCATGATGATAGAAAAAATAAAAAATTTCCCTGAGAAGATTAAAGATGGGAAGCAATTAGAAAGGTTTCACAGATGTCTTACCTATACTTTAGATTTTATTAAAAATATTAGAGTAGAGGCTCAAGAAAGAAGTAAGTTGGACATGGACTCCCAATGGTTCAAAGATTATTCAAAACTTTAAAAAATGTGTAAATATCTTTCTGTTCTTAATTTGCCTGATTAAAGAGGCTATTTAATTCCGAAGATAGATGCCCAACATAAGCACTAGAGTGCAATATTCAAAATTAGATAAGGGGAAAACTTTGCAACTATTATACATGGAAGTTTTAATAAAGCAAACTATAACTATCCTACGATGAAAAAAAAAAATCCTTATAGTTATAAGGGGAATTTTGCATTTTTCATGTTTTTAGTGCCAAAATGTTTTTCTTATTCTAACTGATTGCAAAGGAAATTTAGTTTTTTAAAAAAATAATTTATCAAAATGTGCAAGCGTAAGGGCAACCCCTATGTTGGCAATTATGGCTTAACCAATTTTCTTTCCCTATTGAACATACACAGGGATTGAAGAATTATTCGGCAGATAGTTTAACTCATAAACTTGCCAATGGTGATCATTAGAGCATAAGTCCTATTGGAAAAGGAGGAAATCCAAAATGAAATGTCATTATTGCTAAAATACGTTTCTCCTTCTAGTAGGATCCTTGTTGATATTTTGGAATTTCATACAAAAATAGATCACATTTTGATTTGTTATCTTTTTCCTACTTAATAGCACAGAGATTCAACCTTTTAGAGTTACAAATGAAATACTTAAGCTGTACTTATGATGTTTAAGCAAAAATAAGTTCCTTTGTTCAAGAAAAATGGCTTAACGACTGGTACGTAGCCTGCATCGACCACTATCATAATCATTGTTATGATATGTGGTATTCATAGAGTACTAGGATCTTCTTCCATGATAGATCTGGAGTTGGTGGTGTTAGATTCCCCGTAAATTTAATTCCTTTAGATGACCCCATTATGAAGGCATCGGAATATGAGATGGTACTTTACCTCATGGAAATCCCTAGTCCAACGTATCCATTCTTCTAAAGGCTGACTAAGTTTCAAAAGTGTATATTTAAAAGAATCTATTGAATTTTCACATCTCCTGATAGTCTAACAAGAGCCCATATAATAAAAATTTGCATATTGAGGTACATTGCAAATTGATCGAGTACGAAAATGAAAATGTCAAGCCAGTTCATTATCTTGTTTAATTAATAGATTTAGAAGGTCCTGATGATCAATGACAAGAATACTTTCTAGAAGGACTAGAAGTTGTTAGTGATCCTGCTTTAGAAATAGCCATTGGTTTGAACAATATTTATCATCAAATGTGGACATGATAGCATGAGAAAAATATTAATGTGTTACAGGAACACTACTTTGTTAACCATAATTATTTCAATAAATATATGAAGCTAGAAGGAGCTACTTTAGAAGATGTCTTTGATCATCTCTTTAATGTTGGAGCTAGAAAATTTCCTTTTAATAAAAGGAAAGAGATATCTACATGAATTATTTGAAAAATAGGATCCCGAGCATTTTGAACTTGACTAAGATTTTGATGATTATCTAGATAATGATGAACTTAAAGACATTATTGGAGATGAAGACATGTAGAATTTTAATATCGATTACTAGTCTTGTTAGCATTAATTAAGTGCTTTTTCTTGCACCATTATGTGTTATCTAATCAAATGTCAAGTTAATAAAATAATGCAGTCTACTATAGCCATGTGAAAACACCTTGTATGGCATCCTATATAGTCTCCGTCCTTTATAAAAGGAGAAGCTGAGTGTTGTGAAGAGATATGGTCATTTGAGCATACTTGGGCAAAATAGAAATCGGTATTCTCCATTTCTTTATGAGCAAGTATCTCTGATGATTTTAGCTGTTCAAGCCCCTTTTTAAATCTTTTCATTGTAATATTTCCACTTTTAAGCTTTAAATAAAAGAAATTTTCAGTTGGGAACATTATTCAATCAAACATTATGTCTTAAATATTATAATTTTCGATTAAAGTTTCACTATCCTCAGAAACATAAATGTTTGATTAGTGACTGCGGTCCGAGACGGAAACGAAATGGATCTATGTGATGCTTGATCTAAGGAAAGTATGGTTTATATTAGCAATCTATATAAAGTAGAAACTAGAGGAACGTTAAGATCCAACACTGAATAAATTAAACTAATAGTCAAAGCTCCCTAATTAAGCTTTATTATGTTACTAAGCATGGTAGGCCTATAATCATAGAAAACATAATATTTATGCCATAAGTAGTAAATTATGGTAATTAGTACTAGTAAAGTTATTGTAAGAAGTTTAATTAGTTAGAGCAAGCATATTTTCTTAAAAATCACTGATCTACGCAAATTTATCTTTTCATAATTGTCAAAGCTTTAGGTTGAAAGTACAAAAAAAAAAAAAAAAGAAGTTCAGAAGGCAACAAAAATCAAAGTGTAAGGCTTTAGGTACCAAAAAATAAAGTCAAAAAGGTGAGGCCCAAAAAATTAATGACAAATACGACAAGGTACTAAAAAGTCAACTACTCGCATTTCATTCTCTTCCTTAATTTACAACAATACTAATTACAAAAGGAAGGGTTGTTGGTAGCTTTTAAAACAATATGAGCATATTTAGGGTTCAACTTTTATTTTTTGAACGGCTCGTGCCTTTTATAAAATATATAATGTCATGGTAGGAAATTGACCCCACCAAATCTTACAATAACAGATAGGTTATTTAGGAAGATGTTTGGAAAAGTGATACGGGGGTTAATATAGTTTGACTAAATATTCACTAAATATTAAGCTATCTTTATGTAACTTTTTAGAGTAGATGACCTCCAACACTGTACTATCTTGATTAAAAGCCACATAACTTTCATTTTTTTAATACATGAATTATTATTACGTTAAAATAAGGTTGGTTGATTGTAGGGTGCATCCACCTGTGGTGAATAATTATCTTTCACTAAAGAGGCTTTGTTAGAGAGGACGTCAGTTAGTTCAATTGGTGAAGCCTTTGGAAGTTGTTAGAGACATAATGTTGCTTGCATCGACCTTTGCTCCTTATTGACAACAAGGAATAAAACAAAGCATTGTTAAAGGTTCTTCCCTGATATAACGTTGTCATTACCATGAACAACACAATGCTCCTAACTAGAAATTCCATTGCTAGAAGTTAATTGGTTTCCTCACATCACTGCCAACACTAATTGCTTTATTAACAAGCAATAGTAGCGAAGCACTTATAGCTAAGGTAAAACAACTTAATTGAGAATAAGGGGAAAACTCTAGGGTAGCAATAAAGGGAAGTTTTGTGTTATAGAGTTTGCAACTTGGCCTTTTGAGTACATTATCTCATGTCATAGATTTCAAGTCATTGAATTAGCACGATCTTGTTGATTGATTATTAATCACATTTGAGGTATAAAGAGTGAGAAGAAAATTTGGTTCCCAGGAACTCGAAAAACCAAATTGAAAAATTTAAGTAGCCAAAATTTCGGCACCCAAAAGTTTCATTTCTATTTTAGTTCACGGTATTGCCGATTTAAAATTTTGAGTACACAAATCACGAATAGCTTATTGTTAGCTAAAGTAATTTTCTTTTTAGAAGAGGAGTCAAAATTTAAGTGAAGCTTGGAAGTTGACATAAAAGGATAGCGTACTTTACGATCTATTAGAGCTTTATAAGATTTGCTTCTTTTAATCATGGTTGCATGATTCTTTGTCCTATAAGAATTAGTATAGATTTAAAGGGGGCGAGGAACACTGAGGCACAAAAAGGCGCATTCATCATAGACATAGGGCCTGCTTTTATCCATAAAGAAGATAGATAACGACATTAAAGAAGTAATTAGACATATACATAAGTTCAAAAAACATTGCAAATAGTCTTAAGTTCCGATGCAAAAAGAACTGCAAACACTGCAGTTAGACATATACTTGGGCTTCCCTCAAGGTCTCATTTTGAGCTTTAGGTGTACCTATAGACTTTAGCAAAGGAAGAGCTCGTAATGGAGGTTGGATTTCAAGTGTAGGCCCAAATCACATGGATTAGTCAAATCTATTTATTTGCTTTTTTGGTTTTGTCATTTTTTTCCTCAACAACTGCTTTAAGTTCAATAAGGCATTCGCTTCACCTGCCTCGCATCTCGGGTTGAGATACAATAAAGTGCATGCCATGGAATGATTAAAGAATTTGCCTCGTCTGACCCACCATGAGAAACCATAGTAAATCATGCCTATATGTACCTTTTCAAATTAAGAGTGCTAACAAAACCTGGCACAATAGGAACTTGCTTCAAAGCTACAAATTAGACAACTATGAAGATGATTTGATCTTGCTTTTCTAGGTTAACCATGAATATGTGTCATGCTTAATGCAAGTATTTTTAGCATTTGCAGCCTTTTCAGGTGTCCAAGTCAATCAAGGAAAATCTCAAATT
>JAKOGI010000602.1:0-2500 GCA_029747015.1 Carnegiea gigantea | reverse complement strand
TTAGTCCTGAATAACAAACTCGACAATCTTGCATATGATATACACCAATCTAGCCTAAGTAATTCTCTCCCTAATTGAGTTTGGAAGTGGCTGATATAAACCCTAGTCAAGCCTCCACAGACCTAAGCAAAAACCCCCCTCCAATTAATTCTGCAATCTGCTTAAGTATCGTGAAAATAGAAAAAATGCGCCAGCATCTCTGCACTTTTGAAACTAGCAGATAGTACGACCGGGCACTTCTGCATAGTTGCCCTTGCACAACTTTGGGAATCAGGACTGTAATCTACAGTTTCTCATATAGTTGTGCCTTAAAGCATGGCCAATTGTACAGTTTTTGGACTCTTTGTTCTTGTTCCTTCTAACTCTAAGAACTTTATTGGACCTCCTTTCTTCCTTAGAAACATCCCCATGAGCTTCCCTTTTACCAATACTTATGAATTTCCCATTTTCTTGTCAAAATTTCTAAAAAGTAAGAGAATTACCTTTATAACCACAACATGAATCAAATGGTGAAGCTAATTTGATCCTTTCTCATCACATTTCAACATAAAAATAAGACAAAAATGGGTCAAATAAAGGGACAAAATGAGGTCAAATGAGAGGTTTATAGCACCAAACTGAACATGGCTTTTGTTTTTTTCCCTGGGGTGGTTTGCCGTATTGCCCCCTATGATGCGATTTCAAACATTAAAATTGACGTGCTAGGTTTAAATTAATAATGCCATCATCAAATATTTAATTTGGATGTTTGATAAATTAATTTTTTTAATTTTTTAATCCAAAAAAAGTTAATTTGAAATGGCTCAAACTATAATTTTTTAACCTATTTCACATTTTTAATTAAAAATAACTAATTTTAGTAAACAGTTTTTCACACGCGTTTAATATATACAAATGATAACTAATACAATTAGTTGATAAACATTTGCGAACAAATGATGCCGACATAGGATAACTAATACAATTATTTGATAAACCACCTGAAGGCAGTATTAAAGTGAATGTCGATGTTGCAGTCTTCAAGGATACAATGTATAGGCGTTAGTGCAGTGGCTAGAGATCACAAAGGGAGAGTCTTAGGTTGCTTAGCAAGGCAAATAAATGGAGTGATGGAGGTTCATGCTGCTGAAGCAACTGCATTGAAGCGGACGTTGCGTTGGGCTCGTGAGATGTGTCTCCCCAAAGTCATATTTGAGCTTGATTTCCAAAGCTTGGGAGAAGGATAATTTACTTACTGAGGTTGACCTTCTAACTGGGGATGTTGGAAGCTTGAGCTTGTTGTTTCCAATGGTTCATATTTGTCATTTTAGTAGAGAAGCTAATAAGGCTGCCCATGCCATGGCCAATCTAGCTAAGAATATAGAGGGTCATTGTGTGTGGGTGGAGGGATTTCCTCTTTGTATTAAAGATCTCATTGAGAATGAAATGGAACAAAGCTGTTTGTTTCTATTTTTTTTTTAAAAAATTGATAGCATTAAGTGATGGAAGTATATAAAAATGAGTGCTATATTTTGGCAGATAAGTCTAAAATTTAAATAGTAAGGCTTTCCATTCACTTAGGTGACAAGGTACACCTCGCACGCCCATGATTACCATTTAGAGAAAGAGCTGTAGTCCAGCTTACCATGATCACAACCTCATATGCACACAACTGACAAAACAACAATAAGTACAGTGCTCTTTTTAGTCATTTTTGGTGTCATCTCATTTCAAATCAAAAGCGCTCGATACAGACATCTGCAGTGGGGTTCCATCACTTTCCACTGAAAAGAAGAGAAAGATATCCTTGTCATGATGCATGCCTTCCAACAATTTTTCCTTACCTTTCCGGGTAAGTCCCGGCAAAGAACATGGGTTTAGGTTAAAGGTTATATCCAACTTCCCAACACATGTATTAAACTATATTTACACTTTTGATAATTAAAATAAATATTTCTTTATAAAAGAATTTCAGTTTAATTGTTAATAGATGTATTTCATGAAATTAAATCTATACCGCAGGATCTAAATTCCAGAAATAGCAAACCAAACGTATGCCTCAAAGTCCAAACTCGGACAAAAAGCTTCTTTTTAGATTTATTGAAAAACTAGATGAATTCACACATTCTATTTCCAAGAAAAGGTCATGTACGCACAAACTTACATATAATGTAATCAAACTAAAAATGTTGACCCCAATTGTGAAGCCCATTCAACATGTTTGGTGCGTCAATAGATTGCTCTGTTGATGCATACATTTAATTTACGACATTGTGTTTGAAATTTTATATATATATATATATATATATATATATATATATATATATATATATATATATATATGTACATATATGTATATATATTTATACATATATATATATCATATATATATATATATATATATATATATATATATATATATATATATATATATGTATGTATGCATGTATGCATATGCATATGTATATCCACACATATATATATATACATACATATATATATATATATAAAAATATACATA
>JAKOGI010000601.1:260000-495000 GCA_029747015.1 Carnegiea gigantea | reverse complement strand
GTACAATTTTGTTCACTGAAATTGTACATGTCAACAAAATAATTGCGTATTCAATATAAAACAGTAGAGGTGCATCAAAACAAACAAATATTGATTTCATTAATATTTGTAAATTCCTCAGCATTTTTTCGTTTTGACATAACATGCTCCACTCAAATTAAAAGTTCTAATGAACAAATTGAAGGAAAAAGTCCAGCGTCGTCTTAAATCCTACATAAGACTCACAGATTTGTAGAAATTATTACTTATCTACAAGAAGTAAATTGTTGGATTTCAACTTTCCTAATCAAATAATTTCATAATGATTGTACATAACAAATGATGCTTTCTTGACACTTGAATTGACTAGAAATCAATGCAAAATAGGTCAGGTTCTTCATTCTACTCATCAACCTTGCATTTAACAATTTGTATTTGACAATAAAGCGTCTATGCGTAGTCCTCGATTTACTCAATTCATCCTCAGTAATAGGTCGACAAAATTGATGTGCCGCTAGAGGCGACCTTGATTATAGTGATCAAAGGGGAGGAGTTGAAGCAATAGTTGAAATGTATTCACGAAAATGAGAGAGGAGAGAGGAAAGAGGAGAAGGGGTTGAGGATGAGAAAGAAAGAAAGAAAGAGGAGAGAGAGAAGAATGAAATGAAAAACAAATGAACTGTGTTAATTCTTTTAAAACAAGAGATTGAATTATTTTTTATTTTGTTTTTTATTTTTTGGTAGAGTACATGGGTTGGATAACGTACTCCCTACTCAATGGATTGACATATAACAATTGTAGCTGGATGGTGCTCGACCCAAACAAGTGGTGTCGGCTTGTTGGTTGGCTAATCCTGAATTTTGATCTTGTAAGCTCAAGTCTATATTATCCTATTATGACGAACGTATGAGATTGACTTTTTAGTACTACAATTATTTTTCCCATTTCTAAAACCAGTAATACATCTTTTTAGAGGTGCTCACATCCAAAGTGGTATAGTTGGCAAATGTCGCTATCATATATCACGGACCGCTCTAGAATACTCTAGAATACCCTGGATTTCCTTAGAGTATGTTCTAGAGGGTCCTCCAAGGTTCCAGAAGGTTCCACACAACTCCACACTTGTGTAGAACCTTAGATATTTGTATAGAATATTCTGGATGTACAATATCAACCGTAGGATCAATTAGATCTCTACCGTCCATTGAGGAAGTGGTAGTGTATAAATACCCCCCAAGGGGGCTCATTTGTAACCAAGCATTCAAGTGCAATATAAAAGCATTCTCCCAAACTCTCTCTCTCCACTAAGTTCCCTTAAAAGTGTGAGTGAGCTTACTTAGCTTCTTGAAGTCTAAGTCAAGCTTCCTTAAGGCTTACTAGCAAACAAGACAAGAATCCCAAGCAAAGTTTGTTAGGCCGCACGGGTCTAAATTTGAGTGAATTATCAACCCGTGACAGTTAGTATCAGAGCCTCGGTTTGGGAGATCAATGGCTTCAAGTGTCACTGATGCTGGCAATCCTCAACAAGGAGGAAAGAAGGGCAAGGATAAGAACAAGGACTTGTCGATCCTTGTAGATGACAAGCTTGCGGAGATTAACCACTCCATGTTGGACCTCACGAGTAGGGTGGATGACATGGAGAAGCGCATCGAGGAGCTCGAGTCCACGGGGGACTTGGAGGAGTTTCGTGCAGAGGTGCAAGAGGCGGTGAAATCCTTAGCAAGCAATGTCGATGAGGAGGTCCGAGCTCTTCGGGATGGAGAGCTCCAAGCTTGCAAAGCCGAGGTGGTGGCTTGCAAATCCGAGATTGAGGCGTACAAGGCAAGGGTTGAGGCCTTGGAAACCCAACTCAAAGTATGCATGGCCGCGGTGGCCAATGCAAGTAATGGTGGATCAGGTCAAGTGTCCACCACCCCAAAGGTGAATGCGCTCCAAACCCCAACCTACAACGGGGCCAGGAATGCGAGGGAGATTGACAACTTCTTTTGGAAGTTCGAGGCCTACTTTGGAGTGGTAGGCATCACCGATGAAGCACAAAAGGTAAACCTGGCTTCCTTCTCTCTTAAAGATATTACTCTTGTTCGGTGGCGTCGAAGGTGCGACGATGTCAACTGAGGGTCCACTCCCATCACCACTTGGGATGGATTCAAGAGGGAACTCAAAGAGCACTTCTATCCAAAGGACGCGGTAAAGGAAGCCCGGGCCAAGTTGAGGCGCCTCCAACACAAGGAGGGCCACCTTCGTGAGTATGTGAGGGAATTCCAGGAGCTTCTCTTGGAGATCCCAAACATGGGAGAGGAAGACGCCTTATTTGCCTTCCTAGATGGCCTAAGTGGTTGGGCCAAGATCGAGTTGGAAAGGCGTGGTGTGCAAGACCTCGCCTCCGCGGTTGCCGCCGCCGAGTCGCTAAACGAGTACAAGAGAGACTCGTCAAAAGGACAAGACAAGAAGAATAGTGAGAGCGGCAAAGGTGGGGGAGACCGAGACAAGTCCCCCAAGAGGGACAAACCCTCTACAGACAAAGGAAAAGGCAAGAATAACGACGCACCCCGGAAGTATTCATGTTTCCTATGCAACGGTCCACACCGGGTCTTTGAATGTCCCAAGAAGGGTAAGCTTGCCGCCATTGTCCAAAAAGAAGAGGAGTAAGAGGAGAAGAAGATTGCTTCCCTCAAGCTACTCAATACGATCCATGCAAAAGTAGAGAAATAATCTCGTGGGTGCATGTACGTGGAGACCCTTATCAACGATAAGCCTCTCCAAGCATTGTTAGATACGGGTGCTGACACAGTCTATATGGCCAAGGAACTTGTCGATGAGGTTAGCCTCTCCTACATCAAAGAGGGAGGATATGTAAAGGGAGTCAATGTTAGGAGCCTCCCTATCCATGGAGTTGCTCGCGGCACCCCCATTCAAATCAGCCAGTGGAAAGGTAAGGTCGATATCACTTGTGCCCTCTTAGATGACAAGAAATTCTATTTGGACATTGATTTTCTTGATGCGGTGAAGGCACACTTGGTACCTTACACCGACACCTTGTGTATCATTGAAACGGGACAACCTTGTAATGTTCCGGTGAAGAGGGGCATCGATGAAGGCAACATGCTCTCCGCCCTTCAGTTTTCTAAGGGACTGAAGAAAAAGGAACCAACTTTCCTTGCTACTCTTAAGATGAAGGAGGAACCCAAGGAAGTTCAAGCCCCCAAGGTCATCCAAGAGGCACTTGGTGAGTTCAAAGACGTCATGCCCGCCGAGTTACCCAAGAGGCTTCCTCCAAGAAGGGAAGTCGACCATGCTATTGAGTTAGAGGTGGGGGCTAAGCCACCCGCATTTCCTCCTTACCGAATGGCACCTCCGGAACTCGAGGAGCTAAGAAGACAGCTGAAGGAGTTACTTAATGCCGGTTACATTCGTCCCTCCAAATCTCCTTATGGTGCGCCGGTATTATTCCAAAAGAAACATGATGGTTCTCTTCGTCCATGCATCGACTATCGGGCCCTCAACAAGGTCACCATCAAGAACAAGTGTCCCATCCCTCGCATCGATGGCTTGTTTGATCAACTCGGAGATGCAAGGTACTTTACAAAGCTCGATTTGAGGAGTGGGTACTATCAAGTTCGTATAGCCGAAGGGGATGAGCCAAAGACGGCATGTGTGACACGTTATGGTTCATACGAGTTCCTTGTCATGCCCTTTGGCCTTACAAATGCACCGGCCACATTTTGCACCTTCATGAATAAGGTACTTGCTCCTTTCCTTGATCGCTTCGTCGTTGTGTATCTTGATGACATTGTCATCTATAGCAAGTCCTTGGAGGAGCATGTGGGACACTCGCGGGAAGTGCTCCGAACTTTAAGAGACAACCAACTTTATGTAAAGAAAGAAAAGTGCTCCTTCGCACAAGAAGAGGTGCCTTTCTTGGGTCACATCATTGGTAGAGGCAAGTTACGCATGGACCCGGCAAAAGTCAAGGCCATCCTTGAATGGGTGCCACCAACGAAAGTCACCGAGTTAAGATCTTTCCTTGGCTTGGTGAACTATTACCGACGGTTCATCAAGGGCTATTCTGCGATAACCGCCCCTCTCACCGACTTGTTAAAGAAAGGAAGAGGATGGACGTGGAGTCAAGAATGCCGACATGCCTTTAATGCCTTGAAGAAGGCTATCACAGAGGAGCCGGTTCTCTCTCTCCCCGACCTCAACAAGCCTTTTGAACTACACACGGATGCTTCTGACTTCGCCATTGGCGGTGTCTTGATACAAGATGGTCATCCTATTGCCTTTGAGAGCCGGAAGCTAAATGACATCGAGAGGCGGTACACGGTCCAAGAAAAGGAGATGACCGCGGTTATACATTGTCTCCACACATGGAGGCATTACTTGCTCGGGAGTAAGTTCACAATCAAGACCGACAATGTAGCCATAAGTTACTTCCAAACTCAAAAGAAGCTGACTCCCAAGCAAGCCTGGTGGCAAGATTTCCTGACCGAGTTTGACTATGTTATGGAGTATAAGCCAGGACGTGCCAACCTAGTGGCCGATGCCTTGAGTCGCAAGGGTGAACTTGCCAACATCAGTCGCCCTCAAGGCAACCTACGGGACCGCATTAAGGAGGGACTCCAACATGATTCTCTTGCCCAGACCATCATCCAACTTGTCAAGGAGGGCAAGACTCGGAGATTTTGGCAGGAAGATGGCTTGATCCGCACTAAGGGCAAGCGCATCTATGTTCCTTCATATGACAACCTTCGGCGGGAAGTCATGAAGGAGTGTCATGATAGCAAGTGGCGGGCCATCCGGGCATACACCGCACACTTGCCCTCGTAGGAGATTCCTACTATTGGCCCCACTTGAAGGATGATGTGGAGGCCTATGTGAAGACTTGTCTTGTGTGTCAACAAGACAAAGTGGAGCAAGGTGCACCTGCGGGACTATTGGAGCCTCTTCCCATTCCCGAAAGACCGTGGGAAAGCATCTCTATGGACTTCATCGTGGGGTTACCCACGAGTGATGGATATAATTGGGTTCTTGTAATGATGGACCGATACTCTAAGTATGCCACTTTCATTCCCGCACCCAAGGAATGTTCCGCCGAGCAAGCCGCCCATTTATTCTTCAAACATGTGGTCAAGTATTGGGGCTTGCCTCGATCAATTGTGAGTGATCGGGACATTCGGTTCACGGGATGATTTTGGACCGAGTTATTCAAGCTCATGGGGTCCGAGCTTAACTTCTCTACTAGCTTCCATCCCCAAAGTGGTGGACAGACCGAGAGGGCCAATGCTCTCTTGGAGCTTTACTTAAGGCACTATGTGAGTGCCAACCAAAAGGATTGGGCTAAGTTGCTTGATGTGGCCCAATTCTCATATAACCTACAAAGAAGCGAGTCCACGGGTCAGAGTCCGTTTGAGATTGTTATGGGGCAACAACCGTTGACCCTGAGTTCTCTTGCCACAGGATACCGGGGACCGAGTCCACCCGCCTACAAGTTCGCCAAGGACTAGAATGACCAAGTGGGGGTGGCTCGAGCTTACTTGGAGAAAGCCTCCAAGAAAATGAAGAAGTGGGCTGATAAAAAGAGGCGCTCGAGGGAGTTCCAAGTCGGAGACCTCGTGCTTGTTAAGATGTACAATCATGCGAGGTTAAGCGGCCGGCATCGAGGCCTCATTTGCCGATATGAGGGACCTTTCCCCATCCTTAAGAAGGTGGGGGCGCAAGCTTACAAGGTGGAGTTGCCTCCGAAGATCAAGTACCACCTCGTCTTTCATGTGAGCCTACTCAAGCCTTATCATGGGGACAATGTGGATCCAAGTCGAAGTATCTCACACCGGGCACCTTTGGGCATCAAGGTGCAACATGACAAGGAAGTGGAAGAGGTCCTAGCCGATCGAGTGGTGCGACATTCCAACCAACCACCAACTGATGAACTCCTTATCAAGTGGAAAGGACTACCCGAGAGCGAGGCTAGCTGGGAACCCGTCCAACACTTGTGGCAATTTAAGGAGCAAATTCGCACGCATGAGGACAAAAAGGAAATGAGGACGTCGCCGGATTAGGTGGGGGAGGATGTCACAGACCGCTCTAGAATACTCTAGAATACCCTGGATTTCCTTAGAGTATGTTCTAGAGGGTTCTCCAAGGTTCCAGAAGGTTCCACACAACTCCACACTTGTGTAGAACCTTAGATATTTGTATAGAATATTCTGGATGTACAATATCAACCGTAGGATCAATTAGATCTCCACCGTTCATTGAGGAGGTGGTAGTGTATAAATACCCCCCAAGGGGGCTCATTTGTAACCAAGCATTCAAGTGCAATATAAGAGCATTCTCCCAAACTCTCTCTCTCCACTAAGTTCCCTTAAAAGTGTGAGTGAGCTTACTTAGCTTCTTGAAGTCTAAGTCAAGCTTCCTTAAGGCTTAATAGCAAGCAAGACAAGAATCCCAAGCAAAGTTTGCTAGGCCGCACGGGTCTAAGTTTGAGTGAATTATCAACCCGTGACACATAGCATTCGCAGCACCATTGCTCCTTGTGGATTCATATCACGTGGAATCATGGATGTATGACTACTTTCACATGTTCAAGTTTCTTGCATCTATTTTTTTTTTTTTTTTTTTTGAAGTTGGATGACGATTCTACATATTGGTACTCTTGTTTTTCATGGTATTACAACACCGAGTAATTTTCATTCGTTTTTGTGCCAATCGTTTCTTTTCTTTCTTGACATGCTATTTATTCCTCGATTGTAGCCAATGCAACTTTGCCTAAACTTCAAATTCGAGCTCCTTAAACTCGATGTTCTGTCATTGCAAATTGCTATTTCTTAAACCTGAAATTTTCTCATTTCAAATCCAAGTGATCTTACCTTAATCCATGATAATCCAAGAGTGAGGCAACTCATTTGCACAAGTGGTGGACTACTCATATTTCAAAAGGTAGGTTAGAATTTAAACCCTACCACTTATAAGAGTTTGCTTATCTTTTTTCCCATGCCAGCGAAAAAGCTTATCTTTATTATAAAATGACAGTCTAAGAGTCAGGCCCATTGGGATGGACTTTTCTCATGGGAATGATTGCACGGTGAGAAAAAAAATAATAATATGAGAGTCATATCACATGATATATGGTTTACAAAATATTTGTTTCAAATCCCAATTAAGACCTTTGGCCTAGTTGGTGCTGTGTGACACTTTTCAACAGGTAAGTTAAAGCTGACCAAGCTAGATGGGGCATAAGCATTGTGTAATCCAAAGTATGATTGTTAAGGGTGGCTGAAGACCCCTACTTTTCTAAACATCACTTAATCTATGTCTGCATGTATGCAGGGCTATTGATTGAACTTGGAATATTTTAGGTTTATACACATATGTAATGATTAAAGTGTTTAAATTCAGATACTGCTTACATTTGTCATTGCGTCTTTTTTCTTATTTTGGAAAAAAAGAAAAACATGAAAATAAAATATTTTCAACCTACATTCATGGGACTTGAAACAACAGTTAAACGTTGTTTTTAGGGTGGTCCTTTCACTTAGAAGGTTGGGTGAATACTCTTAAAATATGTTAAAAAAGGCTGATTCAAAATATCAATTACAAAGACCTTGGTTCTTTTGTTGTTTGTTTCCTTCTATTAGATTCACAAGCTGTGATTTCATGTATGTTGAGAAGTTGAGCAACGGTTGATAATGAATGTCGTGTAATAAAAAGTGTTTTGAATTATTACAAATTAATATGCTATGTGTTCTAAAATTATCAAATTTTCGCTATATACAATTATCTTGGTTATTGAGTTTGAGTGTCCATCATCCATGTCAATTAGACCCGATAAAAACTGGACCAATCCGAAAAATTCGAGGCGAATCGGCCCGAAATTTTTGAGTTTTGAATGCGATTTTCTTGGCACAAACCCAAAACAAATTGAACTCGAAAAACTTGCAAATTAATGGGTCAAACACAATCCGAAGCCGAACCTACCTACTTGACCCGAATATTATGTCATTATTTTTTTTGTTTAATTTATCGCTCTTACCTATAGTATTTATTATTTTATCGAATCGTTTAGAGGCACGTACATTATATAATTATCATATCCTTCGCAAATTAAATAGTAGTGCCCTTTCTTGCTTGACTTCATTCTCGTAAAATAACATAAAACGTAACTTTTAAATGGAACAAATTAAGAAAATAAGAATGAAATAGTGCGAAATAACCATATGACATTAAGAAAATTAATTTAGATTAAGACAAACATCGAAAATGTGGATGTTGTACCATCATACGTTTAGTGAAATGAATATATCTAATCATATTTTAAATAATGTTACCCTTTGTAGTAATCTAAAATTTTGATGTTGCAATGATAATTGTAATATCTTGTGCTTCTCGAATATCATTTCATTTAGTTTTCATTCTTATTTGTCTCAAAATATGATATTAGTGTTAGGCAATGGGCAAGGCCGGTAGGAAAACCCGTACCCACCTAGAACCTGTAAATACTGTCCTAATGGGTATGGATATGGGTGATGAAAATGAAAAAAAAATAGGTATGGGGCAGGTATTGCTAAAATGGATATGGGCATGGGTAAGGGTATGTGTGTAAGTCCTACCCACTCTATACCCATTTTATCCATACCCACCCCATGCCCGTCCCATATCTGCCCCATATAAAACTTGTACTTGTTTGTTTAAAATCCTAATTTGTTACTCACACTTAGATATTTTGTTAGTTGCTTTGAATTATATGGTATTCAAGACTTCGGTGAGATATGTTTATTAGAAACTGTAATTATCAAGTGTTAATTTATTGCTTGATTGGCAAACTTTTAGCTATATTTGACATGATATGATATGTTGTTAGAAGTTTGGTGTTAGTATGACATATCGGCAATTTGATATCTAATATGGGTACAAAATGGGTTTAATTCTTATCTGTCTATTGTACCTAAATAAAATCCACATACCCGCTATACCCACTGGGTATAGATAGGGGGTATAACTTTACAATACTCGATGGGTATGAGTAAGAGTATGAGTATTAACTTTGAAAACGGGTATGGGGTAGGGTGTAGCTAAACCTGCTTCGTACCCCCCATTTCCACCCCTAGCGATGGGTTGACATTTGTTGGTGTTAGGATCGACCCACTAATAAATTACAGCTGATCAGGTAATGTTAAGTTAGTACTTAAGGGCATTATCAAATTATTAAATAGTTATTAGTGGCCTGAACAGGTTCGATATGTTAACATGTTTTAGATGGGTTAACCTATAAATGACTCAGCCAGTTATTAGCCTTATTTTGATATACAAGCGGACCCACATAACCCAAAGAGGACTCAAACCTTTGCCCATCTGTGCATGACGTTCATATTTCAATGAAAAGTTTGAAAATCTTTAACATTCTTTTAACAAATTACAATTACGATGCATTTTCATCAAATACGAACAATTTTTGAGTAATAAATATTTTGCATTTTAAATTTTGACGAAAGAGAAATAAGTCACAAAGAATGTTCTAAATTTGTTGAGGGTCGACCCGAAACCCACAAAACCAAAATACGCATGCCCATATTTTACCCAAATGTGTCCGACCCGTATTTAACCCGTCCGCCTTAACTAACAGGTTTAATATCAACCCATACCGTATTACGATAAACCCTATCAGAAAAATAAATATTACATATAAATTTTGTAAAAATATGAAAAATCGTGAATAATATGATAATCTTAAGTAACATATGATTAGTAGCATTTTGCTACTATTCAATCACATTCCTCTATTCTATTGCAATTCAACATATAATATAAGAAAAACTATACAAAAGTACCTTAAGTTTGCGTAAACTATTTTAAGGACCTTCATTTTTTAAAAATAACTATAAGATACCTTGACTTGTAAAATAACTAACAGAAAGAACCCTCAAAGTTTATACAAATAGGTCCAAATAAACTATTCTAAGTCATGTGTAATGCCCATAACTTTTCATATTTGCATATTTTATCCTAATTGTTAAAAATTTACTTCTGAAAATTTTTATTTTTTGTATGTGTAATTTCTCTCATAAATAGTACACGAGGCCCTCTTTTAATTGGTATCAATGCCACATGACCAAAATAATTAAGATAGTTAATCTAATTAATAACTAATTAAGCTAATTAACTGTATTTAATACTTGAATTATTATTTGTTTGTCCTACGTTGACTTATTCTCATATTATGAACACTAGAGGAAGCCACTTTAGTAGTACCATAATTAAATTATATCATTAATATAGTTTTAGAATTAAATGCTGAATTAGCAAAAATTAAGACTGAAGTTAAAGAGATTAAGAGGTAATTATCTATCCCATGTTCATTTAATTAACGAGATTAGACATAGTGAAAAATTTGATTTAAGTATTATACTCTATTTCATTATAAATATCCTTTCCAAAATCAATAGCTGAAATAACAACTGAAAAATCATATGAAAAGGTAGAGAAACAAGAAATGGATGGAGCATAAGCAGAATAATCTTGAGGAATTACAACATATGTTTAATAAAGAACAAAACTCGAAATAATTAAACAAAATTATAGGCACAATAGCTGATAAATAAGATATATTATCTGATGATAATAAAGAAAAAAAAATAATGTCCAGTAACAAGAAGAAATATATCAGCATATGAACCTAACTAAATTAGAGGATCTGAATGTGGTACCTTTAGAAGAAATTCGAAGGAAATTAGATAAAAATATAATATAATGATATCTGACACTGAAATCAATGAGGTTGGAGAAGAACTCAATATAGATGAAATCAAGTCCAATCTAGTTAACAATGTTGTTCCTAAACCTAAAAAATTTGATGAATCTTCTAGATGAAATATCAATCTTATGAAGCCTAGATGCATTCCAGCATGATGTATAACCAACTTTGCATTTGGGTTCAGTCCAAGGAAAACCACATCCTTTGAAGAGATTTTAACGCCCTAACTTAATCACCTTCTAAATGCCTTTATTAGTAAAACTTATGAGTTAGCGGAATGCGCTATTGTTGATGTAAAAAGAAGCCGCAAGCACATGGTATCTAACTTATAGTATAGTCCAGCGAATACGGGTCATTCCCACGAAGATGATAGAATCAAATTTACCGCTTAATAAGCTAAACTACAAATGTCACTAGTAAGCAAAATAATAGTAGTAGTAGTAGTAATAATAATAATAATAATAATAATAATAATAATAATGATAATAATAATAATGATAATAGTAATAATAGTAACAATTAATGCCTAACTTATAAATTGCCTCAAGAAAATTGGACATTAAGTAAATGAACTAAATAAAAGAACAATAATAACACCACTAGGGTAAAATAAAAAAATTATATTCTTTTAGCCACTTAGCAACAAAATCCAGGCAACTTTGCTTAGACTTGTTCCTATAGGCCTCACACACAAATAAGTATTAATGAAAAATCCAGGTAAAAGACCAAAGCAAAAAGTTGTCAACCAGAAGCAATGTCAATTGAAAAAAGCAAATGCAGGGCAAGGGGACTGTGAAGGACACACACCAAAAGAAAATAAATGTAAAAGAAACAACACCAAAAAAGAAAAAAAGGAACTTAGGTGAAATTAGCCAAAACTCAAAGCAAAACACTGAGCAACGAAAGGTAGAAAAACAGAGCAATGAAAAACTGAAAAAAACAACAAAGGATTCAACTGACTGAGAACTAGACCAAGGTTTGTAAATTAATTCAACCCAACAGCTATAACAACTCAGAAAAATCACAAAATTGACGAAATTGTATTCAACTATTTGAATCTGTCAAAAATGACTTTGAAGCCCTCGAACTAACAAATGGAAAGAAACCTGAAAACTACTAAAATCTGAAACAGAGGGATGAAAACAATTGGAGAGCTAATTTTCAATTGAACTAAGGCTAATGACTGACTCCTGAGCAAAAATTGATGCCTCCACTCCATTCTCTTTGGCTCCATTTATACTACACCATTTTCAACGATTTTGCTACGTCAAGTGGTGGAGACTGATTGGCAGCTGAAAAAATTGTAGGTCCTCTGGTTGTTTTGTGGCCAAGAGGCAAAAGGGTGAGTGAGGAAAGATTCACGGAGGAGATGGTGGATGGCCGAAGAAGAAGGAGAAAATGGGGGGGGGATTTTCGGGTTTTTGGGTTTTAAGAGGAGAGAGAGGGAACAGAGAATAGAGAGAAAATAAGAGGGAGGAAATCACGGGGGGGTCAGGTGGAGATTTTGGGTTTAAAAAAAATTTTTTCTTTAATTTTCTGATGGAAAGGAAAGGAAAATACTTGAAATGGATTAGGCTATGTTTGTAGTGGGCTTCTCTTTTCAGCTCAGTTTTCACGTTTCACCACTTTCTTCAATATTTTGATTTTTCTGCAAAAATAAACAAAACCCAAATAAAAATTCTAAAATGATAAATATTTTGAGCCAAAATCATAGGTTTAGAAGTATAAAATTGCATGATCTTTTGATCAACAAATACCCCTATACTTAGATTTTGCTCGTTCCTGAGTAAAAAAAACTAAACTACCTAAAAGAAATAGAAATAAGAAAAAGAAAATCCTAACTCAATTTTGTAGGAATCACGGTTGCATTTAGCATATTCAACAAGCCCTTTAAACCCCTAGGTTCCCCCTAGTGGACGAGTAAGGTCTCGTGAGGTTTTGCAGATGATGTACCCACAAAATCTTTAAAATCAAAAAAAAAAAAAAAGAAAAGAAGAGAAAGAAAAAAAAGGCGGAGCAAATAATAATAAAATCTTTTTGGATTTTCTTAAAACTTTATATACATGTACAAGGGGAAACAATATACACATTCTGACCAGATATATCACCCTTAAAATCAAGATATTAGTCTGTATATGAATAAGGTGTACACTTCAAAGCTTTAGGTCCTCATGAATGGCATATGCACTCCAATTTTTCACCCCATAAACCAGCATAACAATGTATCCACCCTAGTGCATGGTGTGTGAGTGTACCATCACCTTGAGAGTTAGGGTAACCACAGTTTGACTCAATCTCACTTAACTAAATTATTAACCCACTAATATTGGAAGCAAGTTTACCCAGTAGTAATATTACCTCAAAGGGTAGCATCCATTAGTGCATGCCTCAGAGGATACTTCTCATTCTCAACCTTATGACTCTCTTCTTTTTTTTTTCTTTTTTTTTTGTGAATGCAAATTCAGAGCAAAAAACAGAAACAACTGTACAAAGACAAGTGGGAGAGTCAAATATGGAAGCCTAATATCCTGGTGATTTTAAAAAATAAGGATTGGACTTATAGTTATAATGGAATAATGAGGTTAGAAGTGGGTTATAGAATGTCACCCTTCGGATTACGTTTTTGCCATGTACATCTTACCCATATACAACATAATGCCAAGTCATAAAGGGTCAAACTCAAAAAAAAAATGAAAGAAAACGGAAAGGAAAGATTTTTTTTTTTTCAATTTTTTTAGATGCAAAGCCTCACCCCCACACTTAAATAATGCAATGTCTCGATTGTATGCCAAAGTATTAGAATGAAGCATAGAAATAAATAAAATAAATCAAATAAAAGGAATTAAGAGGAAAATACATACAAAATAAGATGTATACAAAGGAACAATAGTCCCAGGTTGAACACTAAATGAATCCAAGCTAATCTCCATATAGTAAGTCTCTATAGTCAGGTTCGTAGAGCATCAAACACTTTACTTCTCTCTCCTCTACAGGTGGCTCCAAAAATAGTTTCAACCTTTGTCCATTCACTTTATAGTGCGTGCCTCTTAGGGGATCCTATATCTGTATAGCACCATGTGGAAAAACATGAGAAACAATGAAAGGACCAGCCCAACGAGACCGTAACTTACCTGGAAAAAGGTCAATCTTAGAGTCATAAAGTAACACCTTCTGACCTGGGAAAAACTCTTCCCTGTGAATGTGCCTATCATGGAATGATTTCGCTCTCTCGTTATGCATCCTAGAGTTTTCATAGGCCTCAGCTCTGATTTCTTCCAACTCACTCAATTGTAACTTCCTTTCTAGCCTACCTGTCTCTAATTCAAGGTTCAAACTTTTTATAGCCCATATAGCCCGATGCTCAAGTTCAATTGAAAGATGACAAGACTTACCAAAGACAATTCTAAAAGGAGACATGCCTAAAGGGGTCTTAAAAGTCGTCCTATAAGCCCAAAGAGCATTAGTTAGCTTATTTGCCGAGTCTTTATGGTTTCTACTCATAGTCTTTTCTAAAATCTGCTTAATTTGCCTATTAGAAACCTCTACCTGGCCACTAGTCTGGGGATGATAAACGGTGGTTAAACGATGAATGATTGAGTACTTTTTCAACAATGCATCAAAAGAACGATTATCGAAATGAGTACCCCGGTCACTAATAATAGCCCTTGGCATGCCATACCTAGAGAAAATATTAAGAAACTTGACAATGACTCTAGCCTCAGTTGTCCTGGTTGGCACAACCTCCACCCACTTAGACACGTAATCTACAGGAAGGAGGATATACTCATTCCTAAAAGAAGATGGAAATGGTCCCATAAAATCAATCCCCCAAACATCAAAAATTTCAACGATAATTATAGGGTAAGGGGCATCATATCTCTTCTATTGATTTTTCCAAACTGTTGATACCTAGGGCAGCTTTTACAATACAAGTGGGCATCTTTGACTAAGGTAGGCCAATACAAACCACACTGAAGGACTTTAGCAGCTGTTTTCTTCCCACTAAAATGCACCCCACATGCTTGATCATGACAAAAAGAAAGGACACTTCTAATCTCATTATCAGAGATACATCTACTAAAAATCTAATCAGAATAATATTTAAACAAGTAGGGGTCGTCCCAATAGAAAAATTTCACCAGAGAAAAAAATTTGTCCTTATCATGCTTATTCCAACTTAGGGGTATTTCATCAGTCACTAAGTAATTGACAATGTTAGCATACCATGGTTCAGATTGAATCATGAGTAGCTGCTCGTTAGGGAAACACTCAGATATGGTAGACTCGCTCTCTTTTTGCACAATGATCCGAGACAAATGGTCAGCACCCAGGTTCTCAGAACCTTTTCTATCTCGAATCTCACAATCGAATTCCTACAAGAGTAAAATCCACTAAGGAATCTAGGTTTCGCATCCTTCTTGGAGAATAGATGCTTTAGAGCAACATGATCAGTATGTACAATCATATGAGACCCAATCAGGTAGGGTTGAAAATTTTCAAAACCAAACACAACTGCCAAAAACTCTTTTTCAGTTACAGTGTAGTTCAGCTGTGCCTCATTCAGGGCATGGCTAGCATAATATATGACATGAGGTTTCCTATCTACACGTTATCCTAAGACAACCCTTATAGTACAGTTAGAAGCATCACACATCAGTTCAAAGGGCTCTTCCCAGATAGGAGGGTGTAGGATGGGGGCAGAAGTCAGGGCTTCCTTTAACATATTAAATGTCTTTAAACACTTCTCAGAGAGGTGAAAATGTACATATTTTGCCAAAAGGTTGGTCAAGGGCTTAGTAATTTTACTAAAATCCTGGATAAATTATTTATAAAAT
Source organism: Carnegiea gigantea (assembly GCA_029747015.1). NCBI lineage: Eukaryota > Viridiplantae > Streptophyta > Magnoliopsida > Caryophyllales > Cactaceae > Carnegiea > Carnegiea gigantea. Next base: position 479,438 of record JAKOGI010000601.1, on the reverse strand, counting down.
CCTGCACCCCCTAAAAATGACCTAATGTCCTTTGCACAAGTAGGATGGGGAAGATTAGCAATCAAATCAAAATTTGCTTTATCAGCCTCAATCCCATCATGTGAAATTACATGCCCTAAAATAATTTCCTTCTTTACTATAAAATGACATTTTTTCCAGTTCAGAGTCAAATTCTTGTCCTTGCATCTTTGCAAAACTCTTGTCGGATTGGTCAAACAGTCATTAAACGAAGAACCAAACATAGAAAAATCATCCATAATCACCTCAATGCACTGCTCAATCATATCATAAAATATAGAAATCATGCAATGCTGAAAAGTGGCAGGAGCATTACAAAGACCAAATAGAATTCTCCTCAAGGTAAAAGTACCAAAGGAGCATGTAAAGGTGGTCTTGTCTTGGTCCTCAGGTGCTATAGAGATTTGGGTATAGCCAGAGTATCCATCCAAAAAGCAGTAGTAACTATGTCTGGCCAACCTCTCGAGCATTTGGTCTATAAAAGGCAAAGGGAAGTGGTCTTTTCTAGTGACTGCATTTAGTTTCCTATAGTCAATACACACACGCCATCTAGATTGGACTCTACTCAGGACTAGCTCATTCTTGTCATTCCTAATCATAGTAATACTGGGCTTCTAGGAATGACTTGAACTGGGCTGACCCACTTACTATTAGAAATTGGGTAGATTATCTCGTGATCTAACCACTTAATGACCTCTTTTTCGACGACTTCTTACAGGATAGCGTTCAGACGTCTTCAGTGGTCTGTATAAGGTTTAGCTTTCTCTTCAAGATGAATTCTATGTTGCAAAATAGAGGGACTAATACCTTTAATGTCACGTAGGGTCCATCCTATGGCCTCTTTGTTTTCCCTAAGTACTTTCAGTAATTTACTTTATTGGCCCTCATTTAGATCAGATGTAATGATTACAGGTAAAGTCTCATTAGGACCCAAAAAGACATACTTAAGGGAATCAGGCAAGGGTTTTAACTCTATTACGGGATCAAGAATATGTGCCAAAGAAGGGGAATCAGAAGAATTAGGGGAGAGGGGATCAATCTCATCATATATATCATTATCAATCAAACCATAAACATATGAGTCATCACAAGCATACGCATTAAGCCAACTAACAGTATCAAACTTATCAAAAATAGCAGGTTATCTTTGCAAATTAAAAATGTTCAACTCAATAGTCAAGTTTTCAAAAGACAATTTCAGCATACCATTCCTGCAATTGATCAAAGTATTAGAAGTAGCTAGGAAAGGTCGACCAAGAATGACAGGTATTTAGATTTTAGAGTTAGCAACAGACACAGTTTTCAGAAGAACAAAATTCACAGGATACATGAACTCACCCACTTTAATCAAAACATTCTCGACCAATCCCCTAGGGGCTCTAGTGGAGTGATCAGCTAACTGAAGGATTGTCTTAGTGGGTTTTAACTCTTCCAATCACAGCCTGTCGTACACTGAGTATGGAAGCAAACTAACACTGGCCCCTAAATCCAACGATGCTCTATGGATAGTCTAGTCCCCTATGACAATAGAAATGGTAGGACAACCGGAGTCTTTGTATTTGGCTGGGATTTGGCGTGAAATAATTGAGCTCACATTTGAGGCTAAGAAAGTTTTCTTGGGGACATTGGTCATTCTTTTAGTAGTGCATAACTCTTTTAAGAACTTGGCATAAGGAGGCATTTGCTGGATAGCATCTAGAAAGGGAATGTTGATTTTGACTAGAGAGAAGGACTCTCTAATCTTATCAACATGGGTCTAGTTCTTCTTGTTCCTTAGCCTATTAGGAAAGGGTGCAGTGGGTTTATAAACTCGCTCAATAGTCGAAGGTTGAGATGTAGCATCTTCCTTCTTAGACTCATCTTTCTTAATCTCTTTGGAGTTAACTGAGCCAATATGTCGGGACGGGGAAAGGTCAATTGGGGTGCCATCAGTTGCATCCTTAGAAGCAGAATCATTCTCAGGAGGAGATGGTGGAGATAGAGATGGAGAGAATTGAATAGGGACATCCACAAGGTCTTCTAAGTTATGATCAATTAAACGTCCTAACCTAAGTGAAGTTATTGCATTAATCCTTTTCACATTATCCTGGATGGGCGCATCAAAGACGTACCTACGTTTAGATTAGGCTCTATTTGACTAGGGAATGTTGCTTTTTCCCTATTGGCTAAGACCAGTTGAGACAACTGTTCTGTCATTGTCCTCATTACCTTCTCTAGACTATTTTATGATCTCTCCAGATTGTTAAATCTTTTATCAATCTCATTATAGCCAGGAGGTGATTGGGTGTCAGCAATAGGGGGAGGAGGTAGCCTAGGTGCTTGATATGGCTAGATAGAAGTGTTTTCAAGGAACATTCCGGTCTATGTGCTGGGACCTCCTAAGTTCTGAACTTGGCTCTAGGAAAAATTCGGGTGATTTCACCACCCTGGATTGTAGGTTGGTGCAAAAGGGTTGTTTCTTGACCTTTGGTAAGCCATGTTCACTTACTTAGTTCCAGTTGATAACTGGTGAGCATAGTAGGGACAAGCACTCAAGGTATGGTTTGGGGATTGACAGTGAGAACATGTAATGTTGGCACTTTGAAAGACCTAAGGTTGCTGAATAGTCGACCCCTTTAACTGGTTATCTAAAGCTGTAAATTTAGACTCTATATGGCTCAAGTCTGATACTGCATGCAAACCCCTTAGCACTGGCAATTCTAGAACTAAGGCTATCATCTGTAGTGGTCTCCCACTGCATTGTCTTTTCAGCTAAGTCATCTAAGAATTCCCAAGTTGCGGTAGGACTCTTGGATAGGAATCCACCTTGACACATAGATTTTAGCATGGTCCTAATTTGTTGGTCCAGACCCTCGTACACAATTTGACATAAACGCCACTGTTCAAGACCATGGTGGGGCCACTGGGCTAACAAGTTCTTAAATCTTTCTATGTACCTCCAAAAAGGTTCCTTATCAAACTCAATAAACTGATTTTTTGAATTCCTTAGTTTAACGGTTTTGCCATTAGGAAAATATTTTCGCAAGAAAACTTTTACGAAATCATTCCAATTCGAAATAGAGTTAGCAGGCAAACTATACACCCATCTGTTGGCATTATCTTTTAAAGCGAAAGGAACAAATCTCAATTTAACCACATCAGTATTCACATTATGAAAATGCATCATATTGCATACTTCTTCAAATTCGCTTAAAAATAAATAAGCATCTTTAAGTCTAGTGAATTTAGGAAGCATCTGAATATAATGTGGTTCCTGTTGCAGGTTCACATTGGTACCTAAGGCAGGTAGATTAAAGCATGAAGATAAGGTTGAACGCTGAGGGTAAAAGATATCATTCAAGGCCTTTTCAGTTCTTTCTTATCCAGCTATTTTTTCTAGTTCAGGTTAAAGTTCAGGTTCGATCCCAATCAGTCTTCTTTTTTTAGGCTCCCTAACCTAAATAATCATGCAAATTCCATACCCACTATCGTATTTTTGGTCTTTTCTTTGACACATAAAACCTACTCAAATAAAGAGAGCAAATATTAAATAAAAACTAATAATAAATAAAGCACATAAACTAATAAAAGACACAAATGTCGACAAAAATAACAAAGTACTAAAAGTGGTTGATTGAACACGTACCATCCCCGGCAACGTTAAAAACTTGTTGATGTAAAAAAAAGGTGTGAGTGCTCGGTAACTGACTTATAGTACAGTCCAGCGAATACGGGTCGTTCCCACGAAGATGATAGAATCAAATTTACAGCTTAATGAGCTAAACTACAAATGTCACTAGTAAGCAAAATAACAGTAGTAGTAGCAATAATAATAATAATAATAATAATAATAATAATAATAATAATAATAATAATAATAATAATAATAGTAGTAGTAGTAGTAATAATATTAATAATTAATGCCTAACTTATAAATTGTCTCAAGAAAATTAGACACTAAGTAAATGAACTAAATAAAAGAACAATAATAGCACCACTTGGGTAAAACAAAAAAAATTATATTCTTTTAGCCACTTAGCAACAAAATCCAGGCAACTTTGCTTAGACTTGTTCCTATAGGCCTCACACACAAATGAGTATTAATGAAAAATCCAGGTAAAAGACCAAAGCAAAAAGCTGTCAACCAGAAGCAATGTCAATTGAAAAAAGCAAATGCAGGGCAGGGGGACTGTGAAGGACACACACCAAAAGAAAGTAAATGTAAAAGAAACAACACCAAAAAGAAAAACTGGAACTTAGATGAAATTAGCCAAAACTCAAAGCAGAACACTGAGCAACGAAAGGTAGAAAAATAGAGCAACGAAAAACTAATAAAAAACAATAGAGGATTCAATCGACTGAGAATTAGACCAAGGTTTGTAAATTAATTCAACCCAACAGCTATAATAACTTAGAAAAATCACAAAATAGGCAAAATTGTATTCAACTGTTCGAATCTGTCAAAAATGGGTTCCAAGCCCTTGAACCAACAATGAAAAGGAACCTGAAAACTACTAAAATCTAAAAAAGAGGGATGAAAACAATTAGAGAGCTATTTCTCAATTGAACTAAGGCTAATGATAGATTGCTAAACCAAAATTGATGCCTCCACTCCATTCTCTTTGGCTCTATTTATACTACACGATTTTCAACGGTTTTGCTATGTCGAGAGGTGGAGACAGATTGGCGGCCGAAAAAATTGGAGGTCCTTTGGTTGTTTTGTGGCTAAGAGAGAAAAGGGTGAGTGAGGAGAGATTCATGGAGGAGATGGTGGATGGCCGAAGAAGAAGGAGAAAATGTGAGGGGGGAATTTTCGGGTTTCTAGGTTTTAAGAGGAAAGAGAGGGAACAGAGAAGAGAGAGAAAATAAGAGGGGGGAAATCACAGGGAGATTTTGGGTTAAAAAAAATTTTTTCCCTTTAATTTTCTGATGGAAAGGAAAGGAAAATACTTGAAATGGATTGGGCTATGTTTGTAGTGGGCTTCTCTTTTCAGCTCAGTTTTCATCTTTCACCACTTTCTTCAATATTTTGATTTTTCTACAAAAATAAATAAAATCCAAATAAAAATTCTGAAATAATAAATATTTTGAGTCAAAATCATAGGTTTGGAAGTATAAAATTGCATGATCTTTTGATCAGCAAATACCTCCATACTTAGATTTCGCTCGTCCCTGAATAAAACAACTAAACTACCTAAAAAGAAATAGAAAATGAGAAAAAGAAAATACTAACTCATTTTCATAGGAATCACGTTTGTATTTAGTACATGCAACAAGTCCTTTAAACCCCTAGGTTCCCTCTAGTGGACGAGTAAAGTCTTATGAGGGTTTGCAGATGATGTACCCATAAAATCTATAAAATGAAAAAAAACAAAAGAAGAGAAAGAAAGGGGAAAAAAAAAGCCATAGCAAATAATAACAAAATCTTTTTGGATTTTTTAAAAAAACTTTATATACATGTACAAGGGCAAACAATATACACATTCCGACCAGATATATCATCCTTAAAACCAAGGTATTAGTCTGTATATGAATAAGGTGTACACTTCAAAGCTTTAGGTCCTCACGAATAGCATCTGCACTCCAATTTTTCACCCCACAAACCAGCATAACAATGTATTCACCCTAGCGCATGGTGTGTAAGTGTACCATCACCTTGAGAGCTAGGCTAACCACAATTTGATTCAATCCCACTTAACTAAATATTGACTCACGGATATCGAAAGTAAGTTTACCCAATAGCAATATTACCTCAAAGGGTAGCACCCAGTAGCGCATGCCTCAAAGGGTACTTCTCATTCTCAACCTTATGACTCTCTTCTTTTTTTTTTCTTGAATTTTTTTTAAATGCAAATTCAGAGTAAAAAACAGAAACAACTGTACAAAGACAAGTGGGAAAGTCAATTATGGAAACCTAATATCCTGGTGATTTTAAAAAATAAGAATGGACTCATAGTTGTAATGGAATAATGAGGTTAGAAGTAGGTTATAGAATGTCACCCTTCGGATTACATTTTTACCATGTACATATTACCCATATACAACATAATACCAAGTCATAAAGGGTCAAGCTTGTCAAAATAGTGTACACTCCCCAAAATAAAACAAAAGAAATGAAAGAAAAAGGAAAGGAAAGAAAATATTTTTCATTTTTTTTAAGATGCAAACCCTCACCCCACACGTGAACAATGCAATGTCTCGATTGCATGCCAAAGTATTAGAATTAAGCACAGAAATAAATAAAATAAATCAAAGAAAAGGAATTAAGAGGAAAATACATACAAAATAAGATGTATACAAAGGAACAATAGTACTAGGTTGAACGCTGAATGCATCTAAGCTAATCTCCATATCGTCGGTCTCTGTACTCAGGCTCGTAGAGCACCAGATACTCTACTTCTCTCTCCTCTACAGGTAGCTCAAAAAATGGTTCCAACCTTTATCCATTCACTTTAAAGTGGATGCCTCATAGGGGATCCTGTATCTCTATAGCACCATGTGAAAAAACATGAGAAACAATGAAAGGACCTATCCAACGAGACCTTAACTTACCTGAAAAAGGTGAAGTCTGGAGTCATAAAGGAACACCTTCTGACCTGGGAAAAACTCTTTCCTATGAATGTGCCTGTCATGGAACAATTTTGCTCTCTCGTTATGCATCCTAGAGTTTTCATAGGCCTCAGCTCGGATTTCTTCTAACTCACCTAACTGTAACTTCCTTTCTACCCCAGCTGTCTCTAAGTCAAGGTTCAAAGTTTTTATAGCCCACATAGCCCGATGCTCAAGTTCAATTGGAAGATGACAAGGCTTACCAAAGACAACCCTAAAAGGAGACATACCTAAAGGGGTCTTAAAAGCCGTCCTATAAGCCCAAAAAGCATCAATGAGCTTATCTGCCCAGTCCTTAAGGTTTCTACTCACAGTCTTTTCCAAAATCTACTTAATTTGCCTATTAGAAACCTCTACCTGGCCACTAGTTTGGGGATGATAGGCGGTGGTTAAACGATGAATGATTGAGTACTTTTTTAACAATGCATCAAAAGAACGATTATCGAAATGAGTACCCCAGTCACTAGTAATAGCCCTTGGCATGCCATACTTGGAGAAAATATTTTCCCTAAGGAACTTGACAATGACTCTAGCCTTAGTTGTCCTGGTTGGCACAGCCTTCACCCACTTAGACACGTTATCTACATCAAGGAGAACATATTCATTCCCAAAAGAAGATGGAAATGATCCCATAAAATCAATCCTCTAAACATCAAAAATTTCAATAATAATTATAGGGTTAAGGGGCATCATATCTCTTCTACTGATTTTCCCAAATTGTTGACACCTAGGGCATCTTTTACAGTGCAAGTGGGCATCTTTGAACAAGGTAGGCCAATACAAACCAAACTGAAGTACTTTGGCAGCTGTTTTGCCCACTGAAATGACCCTCGGATGCTTAATTGTGACAAAAAGAAAGGACACTTCTAATCTCATTATCAGGGATACAACTCCTAAAAATCTGGTCAGAACAATATTTAAATAAGTTGGGGTCATCCCAATAGAAGAATTTCACCAGAGAAAAAAATTATCATGCTTATTCCAACCTAGGGGTATCTCACCAATCACTAAGTAATTGACAATGTCAGCGTACCATGGTTTAGATTGAATCATGAGTAGCTGCTCGTCAGGGAAACACTAAGATATGATAGACTTGCTCTCTTTTTGCAAAATGATCTGAGACAAATGGTCAGCAACCAAGTTCTCATAACCTTTTCTGTCTCGAATCTCACAATCGAATTCTTGCAAGAGTAAAATCCACCTAAACAATCTAGGTTTCGCATCCTTCTTGGAGAATAGATGCTTTAGAGCAGCATGATCAGTATGTACAATCACATAAGAGCCAATCAAGTACGGTTGAAATTTTTTAAAACTAAATACAACGGCCAAAAACTCTTTTTCAGTTATAATGTAGTCCAGCTGTGCCTCATTCTGGGTATGGCTAGCTTAATATATGACATGAGGTTTCCTATCTACACGTTATCCTAAGACAACCCTTACAGCATAGTCGGCAGCATCACACATCAGTTCAAAGGGCTCTCCCCAGGTGTAGGATCGGGGCAGAAGTCAGGACTTGCCTGTTAAATGCCTTTAAACACTCCTCAGAGAAGTGAAAAGGTACATCTTTGGCTAAAAGGTTGGTCAAGGGCTTAGCAATTTTACTGAAATCCTGAATAAATCATTTATAAAATCCTACAAGCCCTAAAAATGACCTAATATCCTTTACATAAGTAGGAAGGGGAAGATTAGCAATCAAATCAATTTTTGCTTATCAGCCTCAATCCCGTCATATGAAATTACATGCCCTAAAATAATTCCCTTCTTTACCATAAATGACATTTTTTCCAGTTCAGAGTCAAATTCTTTTACCTGCATCATTGCAAAACTCTTGTTAGATTGGTCATACAGTCATTAAATCAAGAACCAAACATAGAAAAATCATCCACAAACACCTCAACGCACTGCTCAATCGTATCAAAAAATGTGGAAATCATGCAACGCTAGAAAGTGACAGGAACATTACGTAGACCAAATGGCATTCTCTTAAAGGCAAAAGTACCAAAGGGGTGTGTAAAGGTGGTCTTGTCTTGGTCCTCAGGTGCTATGGAGATTTGGGTGTAACCAGAGTATCCATCCAAAAAGCAGTAGTAACTATGTCCGACTAACCTCTCGAGCATTTGGTCCATAAAAGGCAAAGGCAATTGGTCTTTCCTAGTGGCTGCATTTAGTTTCCTATAACCAATACACACACACCACCCAGACTGAACTCTAGTGGGGACTAACTCATTCTTGTCATTCCTAATCACGATAATACCAGTTTTCTTAAGAACAACTTGAACTAGACTGACCCACTCACTATTAGAAATTGGGTAGACTATCTCGTGATCTAACCACTTAATGACCTCTTTTTTGACGACTTCTCAGAGGGTAGGGTTCAGACGTCTTTGGTGATCTCTATAAGGTTTAGCATTCTCCTCAAGATGAATTCTATGTTACATAATAGAGGGACTAATACCTTTAATATCACATAGGATCCATTATATGGCGTCTTTGTTTACCCTAAGTACTTTCAGTAAATTACTTTATTGGTCCTCATTTAGATTAGATGCAACAATCACAGGTAAAGTCTCATTAGGACCTAGAAAGACATACTTAAGGGAATCAGGCAAGGATTTCAACTGTAACACGGGATCAGGAGTATGTGCTAAAGAAGGGGAATCAGAACAATCAAGGGAGAGTGGATCAATCTCATCACATATATCATTATCAATCAAACCATCAACATATGAATCATCATAAGCATACACATCAAGCCAATTAACAGCATCAAACTCATCAAAAATAGCAGGTTGTCTTTGTAGATTAAAAATATTCAACTCAATAGTCATGTTTCCAAAAGATAATTTTAGCATACCATTCCTGCAATTGATCAAAGCATGAGAAGTAGCTAGGAAAGGTCGACTAAGAATGATAGGTATTTGGGTTGTAGACTTAGCAACATACTTAGTTTCCAAAACAACAAAATCCATAGGATATATGAACTCACCTACTCTAATCAAAACATCCTTGACTATTCCCCTAGAGGCTCTAGTGGAGTGATAAACTAATTGAAGGATTGTCTTAGTGGGCTTTAACTCTCCCAATCCGAGCTTCTCGTACACCGAGTATGGAAGCAAATTAACACTGGCCCCTAAATCCAACAATGCTCTATGGATAGTCTGGTCCTCTATGACTATAGAAATGCTGGGGCAACTGGGGTCTTTGTATTTGGCTGGGATTTGGCATGAAATAATTAAGCTCATATTTGAGGCTAAGAAAGTCTTCTTGGGAACATTGGTAATTCTTTTAGTAGTGCATAACGCTTTCAAGAACTTGGCATAAGGAGGAATTTACTGGATAGCATCTAGAAAGGGAATGTTGATTTTAACTTGAGAGAAGGTCTCTCTAATCTTATCAACATGGGTCTGGTCCTTCTTGTTCCTTACCCTATTAAGAAAGGGTGCAGTGGGTTTATAAACTCGCTCAATAGTCGAAGATTGAGATGTATTATCTTCTTTCTTAGACTCATCTTTCTTAGTCTCTTCGGAGTCAACTGAGTCAATAGGTCAGGACGGGGAAGGGTCGATTGAGGTGCCATCAGTAGCATCCGCAGAAGTAGAATCATTCTCAGGAGGAGATGGTGGAGACAGAGATGGAGAGAACTGAATAGGGACATCCATTAGGTCTTGCAAGTTATGATCAATGAAACGTCCTGACCTAAGTGAAGTTATTGCATTAACCCTTTTCACATTATCCTAGATGGGCGCATCGTAGATGTACCTACATTCGGGCTAGGCTCTGTTTGACTAGGAAATGTTCCTTTTTCCCTATTGGCTAAGACCAGTTGAGACAACTGGTCTGCCATGGTCCTCATTACCTTCTCTAGACTATTTTGTGATCTTTCTAGATTGTTAAATATTTTATCAATCTCATTATAGCCAGGAGGTGATTAGGTGTCGGCAACAGAGGGAGGAGGTAGCCTAGGTGCTCGATATGGCTGGATAGAAATGTTTCCAGGGAATATTCCGGTCTGTGTGCTAGGACCTCCTAAGTTTTGGCCTTGGCTTTAGGAAAAATTCGGGTGATTTCGCCACCCTAGATTGTAGGTTGGTGCAAAAGGGTCGTTTCTTGGGCTTTTGGTAGGCCATGTTCACTTGCTTAGTTCCAGTTGATAACTGGTGAGCATAGTAGGGACAAGCACTCAAGGTATGGTCTGGGGATTAACAGTGAGAACATGTAATGTTAACACTTTGAGAGACCTGAGGTTGCTGAATAGTCAACCCCTTTAACTGGTTGTCTAAAGCTGTAAATTTAGACTCTCTATGGCTCAAGTCTGATACTGCATGCAAACCCTCCTTAACACTGGCAATTCTAGAACTAAGGTTATCATCTGTAGTGGTTTCCCACTACATGGTCTTTTCAGTTAAGTCCTCTAAGAATTCCCAAGTTATGATAGGACTCTTGGATAGGAATCCACCTTGACGCATAGATTTTAGCATGGTCCTAGTTTGTTAGTTCAGACCCTCGTACACAATTTGACATAGACGCCACTATTTAAGACCATGGTGGGGACACTGGGGTAATAAATTCTTAAATCTTTCTATGTACCTCCAAAAAGGTTCCTTATCAAACCAAATAAACTGATTTATTTTATTCCTTAGTTTAATGGTTTTGCATTAGGAAAATATTTTCGCAAGAAAACTTTTACAAAATCATTCCAATTCGAAATAGAGTTAGCAGGCAAACTATACATCCATCTCTTAGCATTATCTTTTAAAGCGAAAGGAACATATTTCAATTAACCACATCAGTATTCACATTAGGAAAATGTATCATATTGCATACTTCTTCAAATTCACTTAAAAATAAATAAGTATCTTCAAGTCTAGTGAATTTAGGAAGCATCTGAATATAATGTGGTTCCGGTTTCAGGTTCACATTAGTACCTAAGGCAGGTACATTAAAGCATGAAGGTAAGGTTGAACGCTGAGGGTAAAAGATATCATTCAAGACCTTTTTAGTTCTTTCTTGTCCAGCTATTTTTACGAGTTCAGGTTTAGGTTTAGGCTTGATCCTAATAAGGCTTCTTCTTTTAGGCTCCCTAACCCAGATAATCATGCAAATTCCACACCCTCTATCGTATTTTTAGTCTTTTTTTTGACACAAGAAAATAAATAAAAGTGATCTAAATAAAAACTACTCAAATAAAGAGAGTAAACGATAAATAAAAACTAATAATAAACAAAGCACAGAAACTACTAAAAGACACAAATGTCGACAAAAATAGCAAAGTACTAAAAAGTGGTTGATTGAATCCGTACCATCTCCAGCAACTGCGTCAAAAATTTGTTGATATCAAAAGAAGCCGCAAGCGCACGATATCTAATTTGTAATATGGTCCATCGAATACGGGTCGTTCCCACAAAGATGATAGAATCAAATTTACCGCTTAATGAGCCAAACTAGAAATGTCACTAGTAAGCAAAATAATAGTAGTAGTAGCAGTAGTAGTAGTAGTAGTAGTAGTAATAATAATAATAATTATAATAATAATAAGAATAATAGTAATAATTAATGCCTAACTTATAAATTATCTTAAGAAAATTAGACACTAAGTAAATGAACTAAATAAAAGAACAATAATAACACTACTAGGGTAAAACAAAAAAATTATATTCTTTTAGCCACTTAGCAACAAAATTCTGGCAACTTTGCTTAGACTTGTTCCTGTAGGCCTAAAGCACAAATAAGTATTAATGGAAAATCCAGGTAAAAGACCAAAGCAAAAAGTTGTTAGCCAGAAGCAATGTCAATTAAAAAAAAGCAAATAGAGGGTAGGGGGACTATGAAGGACACACTCCAAAAGAAAGTAACTGTAAAAGAAACAGCACCAAAAAGAAAAAAAGGAACTTAGGTGAAATTAGCCAAAACTCAGAGCAGAACACTAAGCAACGAAGGGTAGAAAAATAGAGCAATGGCAAACTAACAAAAAACAACAGAGGATTCAACCGATTGAGAATTAGACCAATGTTTGTAAATTAATTCAACCCAACAACTATAAAAACTCAGAAAAATCACAAAATAGATAAAATTGTATTCAACAGTTTGAATCTATCAAAAATGGCTTCTAAGGCCTTGAACCAACAATCGAAAGGAACCTGAAAATTGCTAAAATCTAAAACAGAGGGATGAAAATAATTAGAGAGCTAATTTTCAATTGTACTAAGGCTAATGACTGATTGCTAAACAAAAATTGATACCTCCACTCCATTCTCTTCGGCTCCATTTATACTACACCATTTTCAAGGGTTTTGCTGCGTCGAGAGATGGAGACTAATTGGTGGCCGAAAAAGTTGGAGGTCCTCTAGTTGTTTTATGGCTAAGAGAGAAAAGGGTGAGTGAGGAGAGATTCATGGAGGTGGTGGATGGTAGAAGAAGAAGGAGAAAATGGGGGGGGGGAATTTTCAGGTTTCTGGGTTTTAAGAGGAGAGAGAGGGAACTGAGAAGAGAGGGAAAATAAGAGGGTGATGCAGTCCCCACCACCATAGACAATGAAGAAGATCCAACAAGTCAATCAAGGTCCAACACAAGCTCCAAAATACAAGCATTGGTCCAAATTGTCCAAGAAAATCAAGGGAGTGCACACGGGTTGAAGAACCAGAATTTGCCCGGTTTTGTGCACTGGATTTCCTAAGCCACCTCGTGGCTTAAGTCCTTCATTTTTTCACTTTGGTAAACCTTAAGATGTCCCCTTTCATGTCCCAACATTAAGTTCTCATCATACAAATCGAAGAAAGGGAGAACAAGGTGTTTTGCTAAATCGGTCAGATTAGCACCCAATCTGCACGGTTTAATATTTGAGTTTGATTACCCCATTTAGACTTTGTTTAACCTTAATTTCTTGGTTGGGGGGGTTTATACACATCCTAAAATTTCCCCCCATGTTTAAAAACCCAATCATACTCACTTTTGCTAAGGTTAAACTCAGTCACAAAACCGGCTAAAAACACTATCTTGAACCCAGTTTGATGTGCGGGTTTGTTTTTCCATTCACCGGTGGGTTTCCTTCAACTTAGCTGATATGGCACACTCCTCAAGGCTTGGCACACGTCTCGAAGCATCAATGATAGGCTGCAACCTTGAGAAGGTCAACTAATAAGAGAAGAGCAGCAAAAGAAGATGTTCCTTGCTTCTCATTGGCTAGCCGAAAAGTGCCTCTCACTTTACGGCTGTGCACATGCAAGAGAGCTAAGTTCCTGATTGTTTAAGCTTGTCTTTAAGCTAAGCATTTTGTAAACATCATTTGTCTTGCTTTCCTTAATGCTAAGAATGTAACTAAGCTAGCTAGATCAAGGTTTGTAACTAGTTAACTCTAACCGGGTGTGATTAGCTTAAGTAACACCTTTCCTCCCTAGAAAGGAAAGGTTAGTGAGGTGCTAGCTTGGTTATGTGCTTGTTAGGCATGTATACAAAGGGAAGGTATGGCCCTTAGCTCATTCATTCAGCTTTGATTTATGAAATTTCAGTTTGAGAGCTTATAGCTTTCTCTCTTCAAATCTTGCTTGCTTATCCTTAATTAGGCCAATTAAGGTGGTGTTCAAGTCAAGTCTTAACCTTGATTAATGGTGATATCTATATCTTAATCAAGATTATCTATCCTATTCTTGCTTGCAACAACCGGATTAAGGGTGAATTAAGGTGAGATTATTAGCTTGAGTTTGAGTTAATAATCTTTCATTTTGAAACTCCTTCAAATCCCCTCATTCTCATATCCTTCATACCCTCCATTCCATCCAAATCCATGTCCTAAACCACTTTAAAAGGTCTAGCAAACATCTCCACTTTAAAGCACTTTCAACTGTGCAAAGTGAAGCATTTCAGTCACGGCTAGGCTGAAATTTGGCACGGCCTACCCGTGCTCCTAGGCACGACCGTGCCACCTTTGACCGTAACATATCCTTGCATTTTTAGTTTCCTTTGATGTGTGTTAGCTTGGGTTCCTTCTTCCTTTGAGACATACGTCATATTTGGTATCAGAGCAAAGGTTTCACCTTGGCCTAGCATACCCTCCCACTTCCACAAATCATTCATTTCCCTCCTTCTCCACAAGCTGATTTTCTCTCCTAATTCCAACATGTCTTCAACAAGCATGTCTTTAGAAGAAAGGTTTGAAGCATTGATGAAGCAAAATGAGTTCTTAGTAAGTAAAATTCTAGAAGGCTGACAAAGAAACCAAGAGGCTCAAGCACAGAACGAATATCTAAGGAAGCAATTGGGTTCGTTCATGAAGCAAAAGCAAAGGATGAATGAAGAAACTCTTCAATCTGAACCTAGGGCACGTGAACAAGTTTACAGCCATGATGTTGATTCATCAAGTGAAGAAGAAATGCCTAGGATGGCTAGAGGAGAGTCATGGAATCAAGTCAATACCAATGAGTTCAGAGTTGAAGTTCCTGAATTTGAAGGTAAACTTGATCCTGAAGAGTTTATTGATTGGTTAAATACTGTTGAAAGAGTCTTTGAATATAAAGATATTCCTGTTGATAAGAAGGTCAAGTTGGTGGCCTTAAGACTCAGAAAATATGCATCCTTATGGTGGACAAACTTGAATGCTAAGAGGCTTAGAGAAAGAAAAGCAAGAATCCATACTTGGGAAAAGATGAAAGCTAAGCTTAAAGCAAGGTTCCTTCCACCAACGTATGTCCAAGATTACTACTCCCAATTTCATAATCTCACTCAAGGTACTATGAATGTTGAAGAGTATACTCGTGAGTTTGAGAAATTGATGATTAAATGTGATGTACAAGGACCTGAAGAACAGACCATAGTTAGATACTTAGGAGGTCTTGATCCTAGGTATTCTAATGTGGTGGAATTGCAGGCCTATGCTTCTTTTGATGATGTTTGTGTATTAGTTCACAAGGTGTAACAGCAAAAGAAGGCTAAACAACCCCAAAAACCTTCAAATACAAAGCCTTTCATGCGAAACCAACCTTTTAACAAGGGGAGCTCCAACCCACCTACTAAGCCACAAATTCCCTTTCCCTTTAATCTACAAAGAACCCCGGCTCCTCAAAAGGCTCCAGCAACCCCATTTCGACCTAACCCTAATCCTATGAGCAACAGAAGGTGTTTCAAATGTCAAGGGCTTGGTCATATTGCCTCAGAGTGTCCAAACAGAAAAGTCATTACTTTGGCTGAATGGACTGCCGTGGAAGAAGACTTTGAAGAAGAAGAAAACGAGGTTGAAAGGGAGCTAGAAACTGAAGAAACTCAAGATGAAGTTATTGAGGAAGCAAATGAAGGTGAGCTCTTAGTCTTAAGAAGAGTTCTAAGCAATCAGAAAAGAGCTAAAGATGAACAAAGAGAGAATATCTTTCATACTCGGTGTACCACTCAAGGAAAGATATATTCTTTGATCATTGATGGAGGAAGTTGTGCTAATGTAGTTTCTCTAAGCATGATTGAGAAACTAGGGCTACAAACAATGACTCATCCATATCCATACAACATCCAGTGGCTAAATCAAACCAAGGGCATTCAGGTGAACTCTCGTTGTTTGATTTCCTTTTCTATTGGAAAGAATTATCAAGATGAGTTATGGTGTGATGTTATTCCTATGGATGCATGTCATATATTGTTAGGGAGATCATGGTTGTATGACCGAAAGGTTATGCATAATGGTTACCTTAATACCTATTCATTTTCCAAAGATGGCAAAAA
The DNA here is from genome assembly GCA_029747015.1 of Carnegiea gigantea. NCBI lineage: Eukaryota > Viridiplantae > Streptophyta > Magnoliopsida > Caryophyllales > Cactaceae > Carnegiea > Carnegiea gigantea. Next base: position 463,130 of record JAKOGI010000601.1, on the reverse strand, counting down.
AATCACCCTAGCCCCTTTATCTCCCTCCAAGCTCCACGAAATTCAGCCCCAAAAAAAGCCTAAACACATTGATTGCCTATTGTCCGTGAGTGAACCTATCCTAAAGGCTTCTCAACACAAGTTTAAGGCCTTTAAAGAGTGGATATTAAGTGTCCAAGATGAACCAGAAAATATGATGCCCACTCATCCCATTGCAAAGACACTCATTGAAAAATTCTGTCATGTATTCCCTGAAGAGATCCCCTCGAGTTTGCCTCCAAAGAGAGAAATTCAACACCACATTGATCTTATTCCTAGTTCCATCCTACCTAACAAACCTGCATATAGGATGAACCCAAAGGATACTAATGAGATTCAAAGACAAGTTGCAGAATTACAGGAAAAGGGCTTGATTCGAGAGTCTTTGAGTCCATGTGTCGTTCCAGCTCTTTTGGTGCCAAAGAAAGATGGAGGAATGAGAATGTGTGTTGATAGCAGGGCCATTAACAAAATTACAATCAAGTACAGGTATCCTATACTAAGACTTGAAGATATGCTAGACGAGTTATATGGCTCCAAGGTGTTTTCAAAGATTGATCTTCGAAGTGGCTACTACCAAATCAGAATCAGAGAAGGTGACGAATGAAAGACAGCTTTCAAGACAAAAGGTGGACTCTATGAGTGGTTGGTATTGCCTTTTGGTCTTTCTAATGCACCTAGCACTTTCATGAGGTTGATGAACCAAGCGTTTAGACCTTATATTGGCAAGTTTATGGTAGTTTACTTTGATGACATTCTGATCTATTCTAAGAATGAGCATGAGCATCAAGATCACCTAACTCAAATTATGCTTGTCTTAGAACGTGAGAAATTATTTGGTAACCTTAAGAAGTGTGCTTTCTTCACTCCTAAAGTTACATTTCTTGGTTATGTTGTGACTGAAGATGGTATAAAGGTAGATGAAAGTAAGGTAGAAGCCATTCGGTCTTCGCCTATACCTAAGAGCATACATGATGTTAGAGCTTTTCATGGTTTAGCTTCATTCTACAGGAGATTTATTTGTGGTTTTAGCACTATTATGGCTCCTATGACTGAAGTAATCAAAGTTATATCATTTGTATAGACTCCTAAAGCACAATCTGCCTTCGAAGACATCAAGTCGAAGCTTACTCAAGCACCGGTCCTAGCTTTACCATGCTTTAGTAAGATCTTTGAAGTTGAATGTGATGCCTCTGGTGTAGGTATTGATGGAGTTCTTATAGAAGAAGGTAAACCCCTAGCCTTCTTTAGTGAGAAGTTGTGTGATTCTAGAAGAAAGTATTCCACCTATGATAAAGAGTTTTATGCTATTGTGAGATGTTTAGAGCATTGGAATCATTATCTCATTACTAGTGAATTTATCTTGCATTCTGACTATGAAGCATTGAAGTATATACAAGGGTAGCGTAAGTTAAACTCCAAGCATGCCAAATGGGTTGAGTTTATGCAATCATATCACTTCACCATCAAACACAAGTCAGGTAAACTCAACCAAGGCGCCGATGCTCTATCACAGAGGTATCTCTTACTATTCTAATTAGATGCTTGCATACTTGGTTTTGAGCATCTAAAGGTTTTATATGACAACGATGAAGACTTTAAGGCATTATATGCTAAATGTTCTAAACACCCCAAAGGACATTTTCATGTTCAAGAAGGTTTTCTATTCAAGGGTACACGGCTGTGTGTACCAAGGTGTAGCATAAGAGAGCTATTAATCAGAGAAGTACATGGAGGATCATTAGCTGGACATTATGGCGAAAACAAGACTGTTATCATGCTAAGAGAGCACTATTATTGGCCAGCTATGGAAAGAGATGTTGAAGACATACTTAAAAGGTGTAGAACTTGTCAAGTGGCAAAGAGTCATTCACTACCTCATGGTTTGTATACTCCATTGCCAATCCCCACTTCACCATGGGTTGATGTAAGTATGGACTTTATTCTTGGATTGCCTAAAGCACAAAGAAACAAAGACTCTATTTTTGTTGTAGTTGATAGGTTCTCTAAGATGTCTCATTTCATTCCATGTAACAAAACAAATGATGCTACCCACCTTTCTGAATTGTACTATAGAGAAGTAGTCAGATTGCATGGTATTCCTAGATCAATTGTTTCTGACAGGGACACTAGGTTTTTGAGTCATTTTTGGATTACCTTGTGGAAAAAGTTATGTACTAAGCTTAAGTATAATATTACTTGTCATCCACAAACCGATGGACAAACTGAGGTTACTAATCGAACCTTAGGAACTCTCCTAAGAGCTTTGATTAAGCCTCATACCAAGGCTTGGGATTTGCTTTTACCCTATGCAGAGTTTGCTTACAACAGGACACCAAGCAGGGCTACTGGTCTCTCTCCATTCAAGGTGGTCTATGGGATTGATCCTTTAGGTCCACTTGATCTCATCCCACAGTCCTTTGATCAGAAGCCACATCCAGATGCAGCAACAAGGGGAGAACAAATCAAGAAGGTTAATGAGTTGGTAAGGAGCAAGATTAAAAAGTCTAATGAAGCCTATCAAGCTCAAGCCAACAAGCATAGGAGAAAGATTGCATTTTAACCTGGAAACCTCGTATGGATCCATCTTAGGAAGGAACGATTTCCATCCAAGAGGAAGAACAAGCTTATGCCACGAGCTAATGGTCCTTTTAAGGTACTTGAACGTATTAATGATAATGCTTACAAGGTTGATTTGCCAGGTGATTATGGAGTGTCAGCCACATTCAATGTAGCTGATTTGCAAGCTTACCATAAAGATGATTACCTTGCCGACTTGAGGATCAAATCTTCTCAACAAGGGGAGGATGATGTAGTCCCCACCACCATAGACAATGAAGAAGATCCAACAAGTCAATCAAGGTCCAACACAAGCTCCAAAATACAAGCATTGGTCCAAATTGTCCAAGAAAATCAAGGGAGTGCACACGGGTTGAAGAACCAGAATTTGCCCGGTTTTGTGCACTTGATTTCCTAAGCCACCTCGTGGCTTAAGTCCTTTATTTTTGCATTTTGGTAAACCTTAAGATGTCCCCTTTCATGTCCCAGCATTAAGTTCCCATCATACAAATCGAAGAAAGGGAGAACAAGGTGTTTTGCTAAACCGGTCAGATTAGCACCCAATCTACATGGTTTAACGTTTGAGTTTGATCACCCCACTTAGACTTTGTTTAACCTTAATTTCTTGGTTGGGGGGATTTATACACATCCTAAACTTCCCCCCCATGTTTAAAAACCCAATCATACTCAACTTTGCTAAGGTTAAACTCGGTCACAAAACCGGCTAAAAACACTGTCTTGATCCCAGTTTGATGTGCCGGTTTGTTTTTGCCTTCACCGGTGGGTTTCCTTCAACTCAGCTGATATGGCACACTCCTCAAGGCTTGGCACACGTCCTAAAGCATCAATGATAGGCTGCAACCTAGAGAAGGTCAACCAATAAGAGAAGAGCAGCAAAAGAAGATGTTCCTTGCTTCTCATTGGCTAGCCGAAAAGTGCCTCTCAGTTTACGGCTGTGCACATGCAAGAGAGCTAAGTTCCTGGTTGTTTAAGCTTTTGTTTAAGCTAAGCATGTTGTAAACATCATTTGTCTTGCTTTCCTTAATGCTAAGAATGTAATTAAGCTAGCTAGATCAAGGTTTGTAACCAGTTAACTCTAACCGGGTGTGATTAGCTTAAGTAACACCTTTCCTCCCTAGGAAGGAAAGGTTAGTGAGGTGCTAGCTTGGTTGTGTGCTTGTTAGGCATGTATACAAAGGGAAGCCATGACCCTTAGCTCATTCATTCAGCTTTGATTTATGAAATTTCAGTTTGAGAGCTTATAGCTTTCTCTCTTCAAATCTTGCTTGCTTATCCTTAATTAGGCCAATTAAGGTGGTGTTCAAGTCAAGTCTTAACCTTGATTAAGTGGTAATATCTATATATTAATCAAGATTAAGGGCCCTAGACTCAAGATTGGTGGTGTTTCTGTATCCATTCTTTGAGTTTAGTCTATCCTATTCTTGCTTGCAACAACCGGATTAAGGGTGGATTAAGGTGAGATTATTAGCTTGAGTTTGAGTTAATAATCTTTCACTTTGAAACTCCTTCAAATCCCCTCATTCTCATATCCTCCATACCCTCCATTCCATCCAAATCCATGTCCTAAACCACTTCAAAAGGTCTAGCAAACATCTCCACTTCAAAGTACTTTCAACCGTGCAAAGTGAAGCATTTCAGTCACGGCCAGGCAGAAATTTGGCACGGCCTACCCGTGCTCATAGGCACGACCGTGCCACCTTTGACCGTAACATATCCTTGCATTTTTGGTTTCCTTTGATGTGTGTTAGCTTGGGTTCCTTCTTCCCTTGAGACATACATCAGAGGGGGAAATCATGGGGTTTCAGGTGGAGATTTTGGGTTAAAAAAAATTTTTTTTGTTTAATTTTCTGATGGATAGGAAAGGAAAGGAAAATACTTGAAATGGATTGGGCTATATTTGTAGTGCGCTTCTCTTTTCAGCTTAGTTTTCATCTTTCACTACTTTCTTCAATATTTTGATTTTTATGCAAAAATAAACAAAACCCAAATAAAAATTCTAAAATAATAATTGTTTTCAGCCAAAATCATCGGTTTAGAAGTATAAAATTGCATGATCTTTTAATCAACAGCTATCAAGCCAAAGCATTACTGTCATCCCTTAGGGATAAGGCTGCATAATAGAAATGTAATTCAAATAGATAAGTAGTATCCACCAGTTGCAATATTTACATCAAATACGGAGCAAGATTGTTATTAAACATTCTGAAGTAGACACAACACAATGACTTCATTGCATCCTAAATGGATTTACATTTCATTAAGGCGGTGCGCATGCTCAAAACACAAGTCGTTTTCCAAGCCCTCAAAATCACTAACTAGTAGAGGATTATCAATCATTGTTCTCCCCTACTTCTCCCGGACCCTTAATCTCTGTAGATTCCTGCTTCACTTTAAGTTGCTTCTCTTTCCCTAAGTAGTTTGGGAAACACAAATAGTAGGAAAATGAGTTACAGCTCAATATGTTACCCTTGTACAGTAAATCACTGTTTGCAAGGAGTTAGTAAGCGTGCACACAACATTAAAACTATGTTTTGTAAATGTCTTTTGTGGAACACTATATTCAACGATAGATTATTAACTCTTTCTCAACTTGGACTAGGACCCAAATCTATGAACAATAGAAATGACATGAATGAACAATGAAATGTGAATTTTTCGTTTAACAGGAATAGCCCAAATAATGAATTCTACTAGCAGAAACTATGAACAATTAAATTAGACATTGAACATTAAACATTGAACATTGCATTGAACGATGAACAATGAAATGGGTCCTTAAGTTTTTAACAACCGAATAAAACTTGTTAATATTAGAAAATATAAATTTAAATGGCTTTGAAGGATGCAAGCAATAACATATCTTTGACACTTACCCAATTTCTCAATCAAGTTGATATAGACAATCCTTTCTTGTGGGTAAACTCAACAAGGTGCTGTATTAATGGGGAATTAATTCAAGTAAGTTCTAGATCTCGCCAGACATATTCTTGCACATTATAGTGGACTTTGATATATTTCACTGTTTAATAAGATACACTAGGAAATTCACCATTCTTCTCTTTCCACTTCCTAGGATATTTGATTTAGAAATGAGTAAACTACGAAATCCCCTCAAATGGTAATTCCCACTTTATGGAAATACCCGACTTAACATCTCCATAAGACTTGCCTCCTTCTTTCTCTTTGTATTGTTACTAATTCAAGCCATGTGGCTAATAACCCAATTTACAACCTCAACCAATTAGGATTACCTCAACCTCTTACTTAGACCAATTCAAGTGCTTATATTCAATTCTTAGTAAGCAAATAATCATGACTTACTTCCATAATCTAAGCTAGGCCTAGGCTCTTTCTCGTAAACATATTCTTCCACTAAATTTAGACCATTAACCCAATTAGTTCATGGGTTCATTACAACTTTCATCCCTTTTTAATTTTGAATTATCAACTACTCCATGTTTTCCACTCTCATAATCATCAACACAATTTAGATATAACATAATTAAACAATTCACACCAATTCCACAACTAACATAATGTGTTCAACCACTTCCATAGCCACATAACTAGTATAATCTTCTTCCACTTTCAATTTCATCCATCACTTTACTTATGTATCAAACAACATCCACAAGACAACAATTTTCCCATGTTCTTATTTCAACATTATTTAAAACAAGCACCTGATTCCAAACTAAACTCAAGCAATTCTCATGAACCAATTCAAATAAATTGACATACTTTGCACATTCACCCATAATATACATCGCAATGATTTCTTCCATGAATCCAATTAGGCAATACAACTCAATTTATTAAAAATATTATCCCATTAACCACATTAATTGCTTATGGATCAATTTGGATATTCATGGTATTCAAATTCAATGGAAACAAAAGGGTAGGAAAAAGATAGTTTACCTTGTATAAATGAAGAGAATGGAGGAGGTTGATGAGGTGTGGAGATTGGGGGGTGGTGGTGATGGTGGTGGTAGTGCAGTGGCTGGAGGAAGCGCAGGTGGTCCTCTAGCAGCGGCACGTACCGACATAGGCTGTGGGTTAGGGGGTCGGTGGTACAGGAAAGAAGGAGAGGTAGATGAGCTTTCTTCTCTATTTTCTTAATAGTTAGTGGGCACATTCACAAGACTCCACATACTATTCTTAGAGCCCATCTCCCACTTTAATGCTTCTTTCATTTATTTTTATTTTTATTTTTATTTTGTGTTTTGATGTTACCTAGCCTTGTCAAATTAATAAGAGCTTATGCAAATTCCTTTTTTCTTTCCACATGAGCCCAAAATTTGCCATACATTTGGTAAGTAATAATTTGCTAGTCCTACTCCTTTCCTTAGCTATTAAGACATTGTCATGGCTCAGTAAATTTTAGACCTCGCTCAGATATAGATGCGTATTTACAAGAAATTATATACTTTTGCTCAATTGTCTGATATTTTATAAACATGGAAGAAATTCCCTGATATCATAGTTCTCTAAATCAAGTGTTGTTTTGTTTGACAAGAGAAAAATATGCGACCTACTGCTCTGATTAATCATAACCATATAACTCATGCAAGAATTAAAACTAACTAAACATGATTAAGTGATGGGGTATTACGTCCTTCCCCCTTAAAAAAAATTTCATCATCGAAACTTACACTGAACATACCTTTCGATTAGATATGGACAGTGAACGTTTATTTCATCCACTATTTCCCAAGTAACCCCAAAGGCTCCATGATGGGTCATGATTTTGACCAAAGGTATAGCTTTATTGCACAATTATTTTACTCTTCAATCAACTATTTTCATCGATCGTTCTTTATAACTTAACCCGTCAGCCTCAACTTCCAAGGATTTATAAACTGTAGGATGAGTTGGAACATGCACATACTTGTGAGTTGCAAACTATAGAACACATCATGCACTTGTTGCAACTCAGGTAGCAGGGCTAAGCAATAGGCAACTGGGTTGATTTTTTTAATGTTGAATTTCTATATTGTTTGAATATGAACAACTTTCAGAAAGACTTTATCTCCTTCTTTAAACTTCAAAAGTTTTTACCCCTGATCAGCATATGATTTTTACCTATCATGTGCTCTCATGTTCCGTTGAATAACTTTGATTTTGTCTATCATTTCTTGAATCATTTTAGGACCTAATATTTTGGTATCCTCTAAATCATTTCAACAAAGGGACGTTCTACATCTTCTACCATATAGAACTTTAAAAGGGCCATGTTAGTAGTAGCTTGGTAACTATAATTATACAAAAACTCTGCTAGGGGTAAACACTCTCCACATTTTCCTTGAAAATCAAATACACATACTTGTAACATATCCTCAATGATTTGATTTACTCTTTCAGTTTGTTTATCCGCCTCGAGATGCTATGAACTACTAATCTGCAACTTTGTACCAAAGGCTTTCTGTAAAGCCTTCTAGAATCGGGCTTGAAACCTTGAGTCCCTATCCAAGACAATGTATTTAGGTACACCAACCGCACGACTTCTTTGACATAAATTTGACCCAACCTATCCACTTCCCAAGAATCATGCATTACGACAATATGGGCAGACTTGGTGAGTCTATTTACTATCACTCAATGGCATTTTTCCTTGATGCTGTCAGAGTTAATGCCATTATGAAATCCATAGAAATGGAGTCTCATTTCCATGTGGGAGTTTTGAACGATCTTAGTTCACCAACAACAGGTCATTGATGTTCAACCTTGACTCTTTAACAAGTAAGGCATTTACGCACATAATCGGCTATGTCTCTTTTTATGTTGCTTCACTAGAAAGTTTATCTCAAATCTATATACATTTTTTTCCTCATGCATGGATGGAATACCTTGTATTGTGGGCTTTAGACATTATCCTTTTTTCCAACTCCATCCTTTGAGGCATACATATTCAATTTCGGAATCTAATTAACTCCTTGCTTGTCCTCTATAAAACCTAATGCCATTCCTTTGTTTATATTTACCTTAATCCTTTCTATCTCTTCATCTCGCACTTGTGCCTGTTTAATTTCATCCAAGAGGATAGGTTGAACCACCATACTACCAAGAAACAACCCAGGTTCTTGCGGTAGCACGGGCTGAATGCCCACATTTTCCAAATCTCTCAAAATCTCTGGTCACACTGTTGTCACAACGTTCACACTATGACGTATCTTTCGATTCAATGTATCAGCAACTACATTAGCCCTTCCTAGGTGGTACTGTATTTGGAGGTTATGATCCTTGAGAAGTTCTAACCACCTATGTTGCCTCATATTTGAATCCTTTTGAGTGAAGATGTATTTGAGACTTTTGTGATCAGTAAAAATCTTGCAAGGGCTACCATAGAGGTGGTGTCTCCAAATTTTTGGTGCAAAAACTGTTACGTCCAATTCCATGTCATGGGTGGGGAAGTTTTTCTCATACAACTTCAGCTTCCTAGAGGCATAAGCTATGAGCTTCTCGTCTTGCATTAGGACATATCCTATACCTTGTCTAGAAGCATCATTGTAGATATTAAACACTCTTACTTCTGCTGGTAAAGCTAGGACTAGTGTAGTGGTGAGCTTGCGCTTTAGTTCCTGAAAGGCAGCTCCATACCTATCATTCTACTCAAACTTCATGGTCTTCCTTAATAGGCTGGAGAGGGGTAGGCCGATTCTTGAAAATCTTGCATAAATCGCTATAGTACCTGACCATACCCTAGAAACTCTGAACCTCAGTAAAGTTAGTAGGACTTAGCCATGCAGTAACTGCTTTTACTTTTTACCGGTGTACCTGAATCTCTTCTTTAGAAATCACAAGCCTTAGAAAAGTCACTTCCATCAACCAAAATTAATATTTTGATAATTCAGCATAAAGCTTTTACTCCCTTAGGGTTTGTAGCATGATTCTTAAATGCAAAGTATGCTCATCTTCGATTTTAGAATATATTAAGATATCATCAATGAAAACAATTACAGTTTATCCGAATATGGCCTAAACATCCATTACATCAAATCTATAAAAGGCTGCAGAAGCATTACTTAACCCAGATGGTATCACCGTAAATTCATAATGACCATAGCGAGTCCTAAATGCCATTTTAGGGATATCCTCAGGTTTGATCTTCAATTAGTAGTACCGGCACCTAAGATCAATCTTTAAGAAATCTCCCATTCACTGTTGTGGATCAAATAAATTATCAATCCTAGACAATGGGTACTTATTCTTTATAGTGATCTTATTCAATTCTCTGCAATCTATACATAATCTCAAAGTTTCATCCCTTCTGTTTACAAAGAACACTGGTGCTCCCTAAAGAGATACGCTTGGTCTTATATAATCCTTTTGCAGGAAGTCTTCCAATTGCACCTTCAATTCTTTTAACTCAACTGAGGCCATCCTATGCTGGAGCTTTGAGACAAGGCGCGCTCCTTATTTCAACTCTATTTCAAAGTCAATCTATCTTTTAGGTTGTAACCTAGATATTTCCTTTAGAAACATATCTGAAAATTCTCTCACTACCGATATATCCTCAGGTTTTAGTTCCTTCTTCTTATCCTTCATAATGCGGCATATGTGTGCCTCATACCTTTGTCTAACTAATTTCCTAACTGCCATTAAGGATATTTATAGGACACTCCTTACTACTATTGTTTTCGTAAAAATACATCTTTCTTCCCTTTTCCGTTTAGGGATATTCGTTGTTTTTGGCAATCAACCTTTACTCCATGCCTTGACAACCAATGTATTCCTAAAATTATATCAAATTCTAATAGATCTAACTATATCAAATTACCGTCAAACTCATCTTGATTTAGAGTAATTGAGCAATTTACGTACATATGACTACATTTTACCATTTTTCTTGTGGGCAAATTCACATACAAATCTACAAGTTGTTTATGGGTAGCTCCCAAATTAAATAAAATGATTGGGGGCTTGAATTAAAAGTAAGCGTACCAGTCACATTTGTTCCTGAGTCATCAGCCCGCTCCTTGTTGATCACATAAACTCTCCCCCACCGGTGATTGGTCACAGGAACGAGAGTGTTATCATGTTTAGGAGTTGGAGCAGGACCCTTACCCGACTGGGCAGATCTAGCGGAGCAGTTGGCAATTAGGTTATTTGAGATTTCCATGCCAAAACAATGATTTAGTCCCACACTACATTCTGAAGTACTGTGGTTTATACAACCACACTTGGTGTAATGCTTCCTAGTAGGAGCTAGGCCTTTGGGGTTTTGGTCCCATGTTGGTAGGTTTCTTATTAGAAAGTCCCTCAGCCTGAGTGCCTTTCTCATTCAATGTTTTCTTAAGGTTGACCTAGTTGGCCATTCTCATTGCATTTTTTCACCAGTTTGATTTTCAGCCATGTGCTAGTACAATTTCTATGTGGTTTGCACGGTTGTCCCATCAGATGGTTCCTAATATAAGGCGCTAGGCCTTCCTTAAATCTTAGCATCCTCATTTGATATGTGGCTACTTAATCTAAGGCAGACCTCAAGAGTTCAGCAAAGCAGCTTGCATACTTAATTACAGATAGGTTATTCTGCCTGAGGATTAAGAACCCCCCTATTTTTACTTTTACAAGTGCATCAAATAGAACTTTGCTTGCAAAGCCTCACTGAACTTAACTCAAGTGGCCTTAGAACTTTGAAAGGTGGACTTAACTGCTTCCGACCAGATGTCAACTTGTCTAGTAAGATTAAAGGCCCCAATTGTAAGACATCTATTATTAGGAACTTCTACAACATCAAATATCGTTTTCATATGTCTGATCCATTCTTTCACTGATACTAGGTCTTCTTTGCCATCATATGTTTTTGGATTCGATTTTGTCAGCCAGCCAAAGAACTTATTTTCTTTTTCATCCTTATTAGATCCAAAACTTTTAAGCTTCTTTGTTACTTCAGCCATAATCTTTGCCATCAGTTTAGGATCTAATTCATCTAGTAGTTCCTTTTGGCCCTTAACATTCTCAGTGTTTGAGGGTACACTAACATCTTCCTGACTTCTTTGAGGGGTCACTACTGATGAATTTTGATTGGCAGAGTGGGCTGACACATATTCTATGTTGTTGCTTTGCAGATTGTTTTATAGGACGTTGTCATTTGGATCCACTATTCTATCAAACCTATATGAAAACATATTAGCTCTCATTTATTCGTATCCTTTATGGTTATACATTCATGCTTTCTCTTTATCATTATTTATTCATATGCTACTCTTCTCGTGTGACCATAATTTGCTACTTTTTGAAAATTTATATTTTATATGAACTTTTACCCTTTATTTTGCCTACTTTTAAGTCTTTAAAATATATTTTTTATGAGTAAATAATACATATTTTATGGAGTTTTCAGGTAAAAATAAAATAAAAGAATTTGGGCAGAGTTGTTTAATTCTACTCGGATCTCCCACGTGCAATGCCTAAAGTTTACGTCCAAGAGACCCCAAAAAAAAAAAAAGAAAGAGACAAGAAAGGGAACAAAGAGGTCGTTTGGGCCGATTTTCAGCTCTTAAGCTGCGGCTCAGCCTTGATCCCATCAGCTCACAATATAAAGCGCTGCTAGCAAGCCCGGGCCGACCTCCCGCACGCAGTCCATCAGCGCCCTCTCTTCCCTCTTCCTCACTCACTTTCTTTTTCTTCTCCTCGGCCCATTTACCCACATCCTCAATGACAGGCCCTCCACAGTCCTTAGCCTCCTCTCCCCTATGTTTGGGCCTCCAGTGCTGAGCACAGTAGTAGATTGGTCTCCCAAATTTTCATCGTGTGGGCCTGTTATGCGGCTCATCAGACCGTGCCCATCAGACAACCCTCCCAGCATCTCCCAGCTCTGACTGGGCTGATCTCTATAGCCCAGTCCTATTTTCTAGCCAGTAGCCCATTAGCTAGATCAACCCAACTGGTTCATCTTACCAAAGTGCTTAATTCTCCACATGCCCCAATTGTTAACTTAGTTAAAGCTAATTAATTTTGACTAATTTTAGCTTAAGAATAACACTTTTTCATGCAATCTAATAGCCAAAAATTAACTAAAATTAATTTTTGCTAATTCTTGGGCACAAAAAGAGGTGAAATTTTCACTATAAAAAGGAGTCAAAGGTAGGGAAAAAATTCATTCCTCCATTCACCCATTCAAGCATCCAAGCATTCTTCCATCTTCTATTTTTTTTAGAGAGTAGAGAGTATTTTGTAAGATAAAATCATCTGAGTTGAGGGGTTTAGAAGAAAATAACATTGAAATTAGTTATTTTTCTCTTTTCTTCTCATATCATTTGTGACTCACATTTGAGAGTTTACACTTAATTTTATCATTTTGTATAATTGAGTACAAAAGTTTGGGCATAGGAAGGGAAAAATACCAACTTTAACGACATTTTCACCAACTATGGCCGGCTAAACTACTCATTTCTAGGATTAGGATGGATCATTGATAATAATATTGATTTTGCTAATTTCTTTTGGGGTTATTCTTGTCTCTTTCATTGCATAATTTGGGTTTATACTTGAACTTAACCTATTTATGCATCTTAATACTATTGTTTAATCATATTCATTATAATAGTTTAATTTGCTATCTCAAATGAATATTAGACCTTGTAAGCTAATATGATGATTAAGTAATTAGACTTAAAATTATAACTGTTAAAATTGAATAATTTATACTAGAAATTAGATAAGTTATGTCTAAAAAGAATGATTTATGCTAAACCACTAGATAAATAATCTCATTTGATAATTGTAATTATTTTTTTAATTTATGGCCTAATGCTTGTAACTTTGGTTGAATAAGAGACAAATTTCACCCCCATTTGAATTAGTAATTCAATATTTGTGTCAATGGTGAAATCAAAAATCTTATATCTTTTCTCTTATTTGATTTCTCTCTGCTTTCTTGAGTGATTTACTCTTCCTTTGTTTCGTTAATTCATATTGATAATCGAACTCTTTAATTGAACTATTCTTTATAATTAGAAATGCTAAATTTAAAATCACTATTATTTCTCGTAGGATCGACACCCCTATACTCGCTAGTCTACAATTAACCTTGAGCACTTGCAAGTAAAAAAGATTTTAAAAATAAATATAAAATTCACATCAAGTTTTTGGCGCCATTGTTGGGGAACGAATAGTAATTTTTGAATTTTCTCTTCCTTTTATTCTTTTTATTTTTTTTCCTATTCCTGCTAATCTATCCATTCTATTTTTGTTCTTCCCTCTCCCTTCTAATCTAACTATTTCCCCTCCCCTTCTAATCTAATTTATTCTAATTCTTTTATTTTTTTAATTTTGTTTATTTCATCTAATCTAACAATCCCTTTCCCTTTTATTTCCTTTATTCTCTTTCTATATATTTTATTTTATTTTTTATTTTGCTTTTTTTGTCATTTCCCCCCTTCCCTTGGATCTTCCTTTTATTTGTTTATTTTTTCCCATCTTATCTCTCTTTTTTCTTTTCTTTTTGTTTTATTTGGTGGTTATTATTATGGTGATTTCATTCTATTCTCTTGGTTGGTTGTGGGTTTATACATGGTAGACGTTCTTTATTCATAGAGGTTGAATAATATAATCCTAAAATTGAACGTGCTCTTCGCTAGATAAGAGCTAAGAAACGTGAAGCCAAGAAAAAGATGACTAAAGAACAGACCCCATCATCTAAGTAATTTAAGGAGTACTTTACTCTTGTCACTTATTACTCACCAAAAAGAACACGTATGCCTACTGTTACAGGGCAATTTGAGATTAAGTATTCTCTTATCCAAATACTCCGTCATTTTATGGGCTAGAGTCTGAAAATTCTTTCAAGCATGTTGTTGCATTTTTAGAGATTTGTTCCATTGTGTTTTTGAACAAAATCTCTGACGGTGCTCTTCGCTTGTGACTTTCTCCTTTCTCTTTAAAAGATAAAGCTAAAGCTTGGTTGAATACTAAGACAAATGTCACCACTTGGGATCAATTGCAAAAAGAATTCTTGAAAAATTTTTCTTTATTGATAAATTGACTGCCCTAAGATATGCTATAACTACTTTCTTACAAAATAAAAATGATCAATTGCATGAAAGTTAGGAAAGGTTTAAGGAGTTGTTGTAAAGTTGTCCTCACCATGGGGTTCCTATGTGGCAACTCATCCAGAGTCTTTATTCTAGCTTGGATTAACACAATAGAAAGATGGTTGATGCATCTTATGGTGATAGTTTCTTGTACAAAACTCCCAAAGAAGCTTGGAAATTGTTTGAATATTTGAGTGAAAATTTACACTTGCATGTTGCTTCCTCACATTCTAATTTGCCCAGGCAATTACGAAGTAAAGGGGAGATTTATGAGGTTTCACATTCAATTGACCTTTCTAGTAAAGTCAATGTCTTAACTAAGAAATCTGGTCAATTGTTGTACGTGAATAAAGTGTCTAATGTCTCCTCTATGCAAGATGTGTGTTCAATTTGTGCTAATTCCATGCATGCATCTATTGACTATCCTTGTACTAGTAAGTTTGGCTGTATGATTGAACAAATTTCCTCTGTTAAACAATCCTCATTCTAATACCTATAATCATGGTTAGAGGAATCATCTTAATTTTTTATGGAGGTCTCAAAATATTGAGAATCCTCAAGCCCAATCTAGTAGACCTACCCCTTCAGGTTTTTAAAACCAGAGATATGCTTCTCCCTCTTCCCATCAAGCTCCATCTGGGAGTTCTGATATAGACAAGGTAATTTCTGCTCTTGGTTCCTTAAACTATGTTGTGCAAAATATTGACTCTAAGGTCCAAGGAATTGAGTCTAAAATGCATATTGTTAACTCTCACTCACAATTTATAGCTAAGTTAGAAACTCAACTTAGGCACCTGGCCATAGTTGTAGGTAAAAGAGAAGAAGGAAAACTTCTAAGTCATCTTATACAGAACCCCAAAGGCCAACAATTTGAATAATTGAAAGCTGCAATGGTTCTTAGGAGTGGTAAAGAAGGAGATAACAAGATGAGTGAGAAGAAACATGATAAAGGGAAAAGACTTAAGACCATGAAGAGTGACCTTAAGATTGAAAAGGAAAATGACCCTTCCTCTTCTCCTGTTATGTCTGACCCCACTATGACATATAAGCCAAGGGTTCCCTACCCTCAAGCTTTAGGTGCACCATTACCTTATGAGAAGACAAGCAAAGATATGACATCCTAGAGACCTTTAACCAAGTTAAGGTCAATCATCCCTTATTTTAAGCAATTAGACAGATCCCAGCCTCTGCAAAGTTCCTCAAAGACATGTGCACTTTTAAAAGGAAATCTAAAGATGATAAGTCTAAAAAGATTATTTTAAGTGAACAAATGAGCTCAATTTTAAAATGTGACACTTCACGTAAGTTCAAAGATCCTGGCGTCCATACCATTTTATGTTATATTGGCAATCATAGAATTGAAAGGACAGTTTTGGATTTGGTTCTAGTGTTAATTTGATACCATATTCTATTTACTCAAAGTTGGGATTAGATGAGCTAAAGCCTTCCAACTACACCCTTCAGTTTGCTAATAGGTTGATTAGAACTTCTAGGGGGAGGATAAATAGTCTAGGGGGAGGATAAATGATGTCTTAGTGCAAATTAATAAAGGATTCTTTCCTGTCAATTTTGTTATATTATACATGAACACTAGTCAAAATTCTAAGCAAATCCCTCTTATCTTGGGACATCCCTTCCTAACCGTTACTAATGCCACCATTAACTGTAGGTCGGGAGTGATGGATGTCTCGATCATGAGCATGAGGGTTAGGCTTAACATTTTTAAAGCTTCTTCGTACGTTTGAAGATGAATCTGAATGCTTCTTTATTGATGTGATTGATGAACTGATTAAAGAAGCTTTACCTGCTATTATGAGCAGTGATCCCTTAGGAACATGCCTTTCCCATGGGGATTTAAGATTGTTTGACTTAGGAAGTACAATAGATGGGGTGGACTCTAATCTAAATTCTACTCCTCATCTTGAGTCTTCCTCTTGGATGTCCACATATAAACCTCTTTCCCCTTTGGCTAGTTCTCTTATACTACCTTCTGTTGTGTCCCACCTAAGCTTGAGTTAAAATCCTTCCCTGATTCACTCAACTATGTGTTTCTAGGCTCTAAAGAGACCCCACCTGTTAATACATCTTCTCTTTTATCTTGTGATCAAGAGAAAGAGTTGATCCATGTTTTGTCTGATCCTGAGGGTGCAATAGGATGGTCTGTTGCTGATTTGAAAGGGATTAGTCCCACTTTTTGTATGCACCGAATTCATTTAGAGGATGATGCCGAGCATATTAGGTAAATGCAACGTAGACTGAACTCCCATATGAAATAAGTTGTCCAGAAAGAAGTAGTAAAACTTTTAGATGCTAGCATTATTTACCCTATTTTTGATAGTCAATAGGTCAGTCTAGTTCAAGTAGTCCCTAAGAAATTAGGCACAACTATGGTTAAGAATAATAAAGGTGAACTAATTCCTACCAGATAGATCACAGGGTGGAGGGTGTGCATGGATTACAAAAAGCTGAATTCTGTCACGAGAAAGGACCATTTTCCCTTTCTCTTCATTGATCGAATTTCGAAAAAATTAGTGGACAAAGTTTTGATTGCTTTTTAGATAGGTATTCTAGTTACAACTAAATAAATGTCTATCATGAGAACCAAGAAAAAGCAACCTTCACATGCCTATTGGGTACCTTTGCTTATCGAAGGATGTCTTTTAGGTTGTGTAACGCACCTTCCACATTCCAAAAATGTATGATGGCCATATTTTTTGATTGTATTGACAATTTCATAGAGATGTTTATGGATGATTTCTCTGTTTTTGGTTCTTCCTTCAATGTGTGTCTTGCTAATTTATCCACTGTGCTAAAAAGATGTGAAGAAGTGAATCTAGTCTTGAATTGAAAAAAGAGTCATTTCATGGTGCAAGAAGGGATCGTATTGGGTTATAAAGTGTCTAAAAAAGGAATTGAGGTTGATAAGCCAAGGCTAACTTGATTTCTGATCTGACTGTGCCTTCTTCTATGAAGCAAATCAGATCTTTCTTTAGTCATGCTAGTTTCTATAGAAGATTTATTAAAGATTTAAGTAAAGTGGCTCGCCTACTTACTAATCTCCTTACCAAATGTGCTCCTTTTATGATTGGTGAGTCTTGTGTGAAAGCTTTTGAACAGCTTCAATCTTTATTAGTGTCAGCCCCTATAATGCAGCCTCCTGATTTTTGTCATCCATTTGAGATTATATGCTATGCATTTGATTTTGCTATTGGGGCTGTTTTAAGTCAAAGGGTGCATAGAATGCCGCATGTCATTTTCTATGCTAGTAGAACTCTAACTGATGCTTAAAAAAAATTATTCTACTGCTAAAAAAGAGTTGCTAGCTGTACTATTTGCACTTGATAAATTATGTATATACCTTTTGTGTTCGAAAGTGATTGTGTTCACTAATCAAGCTACATTAAAACACTTAGTGGCTAAGAATGACACTAAACCAAGACTCATTAGATGGATTCCGTTGACCTAAGAGTTTGACATTGAGATAAAAGATAGGAAAGGTTCTGAAAATTTAGTTGTAGATTACTTGTCTAGGATCTTTACGGAGTATACTGAAGAATTAGTTGGATTTTATAACCACTTTTCTAATGAGCAACTGTTTACTGTGTCATAAGCCCCTCTCCCTTGGTTTGCTCACATCGTGAACTACTTTGCTACTGAAAAGATTCCTCTTCACCGGTCTAAAAAGAAGAATATACGTTCTTCTCACAAGTAAGATATTACTATTTGGAAGATCCTTATCGTTTCCAACATTGCCCTGACCAAGTGGTACATAGATGTGTGCTCGAGAGTGAAATTCATAGTATTCTCACCTTTTGTCACTCTTATGCTTGTAGGGGTTACTTTGGAGGTCATAGGACAGCTGCTAAAGTCTACAAAGTAGGTTCTTTTAGCCCACTTTGTTTCGTGATACTTATCGATTCTATCTTGCTTGTGAGCGTTGTTAATGTACTAGTGCCCTGTCCTGTTGTGATATGATGCCCATTTCTGCTGTTTTAATTATTAAGGTATTTAAATTTTATGGGTCCCTTTCTCCCATATTTTAGCTTTGTATAATATTGGTTGTTGTTGATTATGTGTCAAAGTAGGTGGAAGCTCAGCTACTAGGGCCAATGACCACAAGGTTGTGGTCAAGTTTATGAAAGAGTGCATTTTCTATCGGTATGGTACCCCTAGACCTCTTATTAGTGATGGAGGTAGTCATTTTTATCATTGATCTTTTGAGGCTTTGCTTAGAAAGTATTCCGTGACTTACACAGTAGCTACTCCTTATCACCCTCAAACTAGTGGTCAAGTTGAGGTGTCTAATCATGAGATCAAATCTATACTTGAGAAAATAGTTCGGCCCGATAGAAAAGATTGGTCTTTGAGATTGTATGACGCTCTTTAGGCCTATCGTATAGCTTATAAGACTCCCATAGGGATGCCTCTTTACCGGCTTCTTTTAGTAAGGCTTGTCACTTGCAAGTTGAGCTAGAACACTGTGCTTTTTAGGCAATTAAAAAAGCTTTTAATTTTGATATGAAACAAGCGGGTTCTAACCGTGGGCTTTAATTAAATGAATTAGATGAATTGCGTAATGAAACCTATGAGAATGCTAAGATATGTAAAGTTAAAACCAAAATCTTTTGAACCTAATCAAAAGGTTTGGCTTTTTAACTCTAAGCTCAAGTTGTTTCCTGGTAAGTTGAGATCTAGATGGAATGGTCCTTTTGTTATCCAATAAGTGTTTCCTTCTAGCGCGATTCAAATTTTTGAACCATAAGATGGTTGATTTCTTGTGGTTAATTGCCAATGTTTGAAACTTGCTGTTGCTCATGATATTAAGCTTCTTTTGATTGAATCCACCAATGTAGTAGACTCAGTTTACTATGATTAGTTGATGGGACCTTGTGTACTTGAAGACATATAACTTAGCGCTTGTTGAGGCAACCCAATCTTTTTAGGTGAGTTTGGGGGGGTTTTTTTTTTTAAATCAAGGTGTGCTTGTGTTTTTGGGTGTGATTCGTCACTTGGTTTTTGGATTTTGTGGTTGGTGATGGTTGTGAAGGTACCTTGGGAGTTTGATTGTTGGGCTTATATGGAACTGACTTCCTTGTGCTGTTAGGTTATGTTGTTCTTTTCTCCATTTCTCTCTTTCTTATTGTTTTCTACATTGAGGACAATGTAAGATTTAAGTTGGGGGGGTGGAGGGAAGGCAAAATGAAAATTTTGAGAAAAATTTAAACCTAAAATTATGTGAGTCAATTTGATTTTGTGAAGAGCTTGAGAGTTCTAATTATGCATGCTCTGCTCTTATTATGTGGATTTGATTCATGTGACATATGCTCATTAGAAATATTTCTAGCTTTGACTGGTTGATGGCCAAAAATTTTTGCTGTGCTAATGTCACTATGTAGCCAATTTAAGTTTGAGATGTAACACCATTTACAATTTCATGATGAGTATTCGCTGAGCATTGAGTTCCCCTTTGACTTTTCAATAATAAAGAAAACAAATTGAATTAATTAAGTTCTAATTCCAGTACCAATGTTCAGGTTTTATATTTATCCATATCCTTATTTGGCTAAATATGTACTGAGTGCTTCTCTAAGTGTTATCTTAATTCATATCTTTATCCACTCAAGAAAGCATATGAAGTCAAGTAACTTTTGAAAAAAAATTCAAAGTCTTAAAAAAATTCAAGAAAATGAGAATAATAAATTGATTTGGTATGGGAGACTTGATTTTAATGATATTCTTGTGATTTTTGTTATGTGGGGTGAAATTTTGTGCTTACTGTTTACTACATGGTTTCTTTGTGTGCTTAATTTGCTTAAATCTTGGCTTATTGACTTAGTTGAAGTTGAAAATCTTTGATAATGAGTTATGGGTTAGTAGTAAATTAATATATGTGACTTGGAGTGGGCATTCATAGCCTGATCACTTGATTTTCTTCTCAGATCTTATTTTTATTCTTCTCGATGGTAAATGAATATATGCATTAATGATATTCTTTGCTTGAGGACCAGTAAAGTTTTGATATGGGAGAGTTGATTATTCATATTTTATATGAACTTTTACCCCTCATTTTACCTACTTTTAAGTCTTTAAAATATATTTTTTATGAGTAAATGATGCATATTTTATGAAATTTTTAGGTAAAAATAAAATAAAAGAATTTAGACGGAGTTGTTTAATTCTATTCGGATCTTCCACATGTGCAACTCCTAGAGTCCAAGCCCAAGAGACAAAAAAGGAAAAAAAAGAAGAAAGGGAATAAAGGGGTTGTTTGGGCGTGTTTTCAGCTCTTCAGCCATGGCCCAACCCGAGCTCCATCAGCTCCCAGTCTCAGGCGCAGCTAGCAAGCCCGGGCCCATCTCTCACATGCAGTCCATCAACGGCCCCTTACCTCTTCCTCACTCACTCTCCTTTTCTTCTCCACGGTCCATTCACCCACAACCTCAACAGCAGCCTGTCCACAGTCCTCAGCCTCCTCTCCTCTCCATTTGGGCCTCTAGCGCCCAGCTCAGCAGTAGATTGGTCTCCCAAATTTTCGTCTGTGTAGGCCTATTACCCGGCCCATCAAACTGGGCCCATCAGAAGCCCCAGCCTCTCCGAGCTCCGCTTGGGCTAAACTTTGCAGCCCAGTCCTGCTTTGTTCTTAGCAGCCTATCAGCAGATGAACCTAGCCGCTTCATCTAACTAAAGTGCTTAATTCTCCACATGCACTAATAGTTAACCTAGTCAAAAGTAATTAATTTTGATTAATTTTAGCTTAAGACTAGCCCTTTTTCATGCAATCTAACAGCCAAAAAATGATTGAAATTAATTTTTATTAATTTTTGGGCACCAAAAGAGGTGAAATTTTCACTATAAAAAGGGGTTAAGGTTGGAGAAAAATTCATTCATACATTCACCCATTTAAGCATCCAAGCATTCTTCCATCTTCCATCTACTATTTTTTATACAGAATAGAGAGTATTTTGTAAGACAAAATCTTTTAAGTTGAGGGGTTTAGAAGAAAATAAGTTCGAAATTAGCTATTTTTCCCTTCTCTTCTCATCTCATTTGTGTGTCACATTTGTGAATTTATGCTTAATTTTATCATTTTGTGTAATTGAGTACAAAAGTTTGGGCATAGGAAGTGAAGTATACCAACTTCAATAGTGTTTTTACTAACTATGGCCGGCTAAACTACTCATTTCTAGGATGAGGATAGATCATTGATAATAATGCTGGTTTTACTAATTTCTTCTAGGGTTATTCTTGTCACTTTCATTGCATAATTTGAGTTTATACTTGAAAATAACCTATTTATGCATCTTAATACTATTGTTTAATCATGTTGATTACAATAGTTTAATTTGCTATCTCAAATCAATATTAGTTGTTGTAGGCTAATATGATGATAATATAATTAGACTTAAAATCATAATTGTTAAAATTGAATAAGTTATACTAGAAATTAGATGAATTATGTCTAAAAAGAATGATTTATGCTAAACCACTAGATAAATAATCTTATTTGATAATTATAATCATCTTTATAATTTATGGCCTAATGCCTGTTGCTTAGTTTGAACCAAAGACAAATTGAACTCTCATTTGAATTAGTAATTCAATATTTGCATCAATGTTGAACCTAAGATTCTAGATCCTTTCTCCTATTTGATTTCTCTCCACTTTCTTAACTCATTTGCATAATTTATATTGATAATTGAACTCCTCTATTGAACTATTCTTTATAATCGAAAAGACTAAATTTAAAATCACCATTGTTCCTCGTGGGATCGACACCCCTATACTCGCTAGTTTACAATTAACCTTGTAAACTTGCAACTAAAAAGGGTTTTAAAACTAAACATAAAATCCACATCACTTTCGCTATTCATGCTGGCCATTCAAGTGACACCAACCAAACCATATTGTTATATTCTTGTGGATTCTGTTGTTGGCAATTTCACTTGTAAGTAATTTAACAATTCCATACTCTTGCGCATACAACTTATGCGCATTGATTAACTCATTCATAACAATATGATAGTTAGGCTAGCAGGAGTATTACCTCCATGGTACATATGAAAAAAGGCCCACCCATTAAAGAAAAATGGGTGGATAGGTTAGATCAGTCATTATTCTAACCTTGCGACTGAAATCCTACACCATTGCTAATTGTGTGTCCCCCTCCCAGTGATAAGTTCCTCATCTGCTACCTTACATATTTACACCATTTTACATATCCACAAGTTCACTTCCTAATTCACCTCCTCGACAATCTCATACGTCTAACTCCTTTTCTTACTTCCTCTTTTTCTTCCATCCCTTAGGCTAGTAGTCTGGGTCACTGCTATTACTAGTTTCAGATTTAGAGCTCCAAAACTCATCCTCAGTGTCATAAGAGCTCATTTCTATCACCTCAGGGGTCTCATGAATGTTGATTACAATTGTTACGCAACCTGAATCACTAGAATCACCATCATTCCCTCCTCCCTAGATATCATACCCCCCTGGCCCAGATATCAGATATGTCGGTCTCATATCCCTCTATATATCAATTGGTAACTATGCAGCAAGTGGCGGCAGGGGAAAAGGGTCTTCTTCTTGGGAGGTTCTTAGGCAAGTGGGGCAGGGGGTGCCACTTCAAAAGGGTCCTGTCCCACCATCTATCTGCGCGCATTTTATAGAATCTCGCACCTTTTCGTCAACTCCAGGACTTATTTATTCCTTATACAACCAATCTTATCCTTATGAATTTTACCTAAACATACCTAAAGCCTTAGCAATCTACAGCCCAAATTACGGCATTATTCTGGTCATGCAGATTTGTAAGTTTGCTCTAATACCATTTCTGTAATGCCCCAACTTAATGAACTTCTAAATACCTTTATTAGTAAGTATTATGAGTCAGCCGAATGCGCTATCAAGCTACGGCATTAGCGCCATTCCTTAGGGACAAGGCTATAAGTAAAATGTAAAGTCGACTAGATAAGTAGCATTCACTAGTTATAATATTTACACCAAATAAGGTCTAAGATTGTTATTAAACATTCTAAAGTAGACACAACAAAATGATTTAATTCCATCCCAAATAGATTTAGATTTCATTGTGCATAAGTTGTTTTTCAAGCCCTCAAAAGGACTTATTAGAGTACAGGATTATCAAGCACTGTTTTGATCCACTTCTCCGGAACCCTTAATCTCTGCAGGTTCCTGATTCACCTTAAGTTGCTTCTCTTTCCCAAAAATAGCTTGGGAAATATAAATGGCAGTAAAATGAGCTATAGCTCAATACGCTACCCTTGTACAGTCAGTAACTATTTGCAAGGAGTTAGTGAGTACACGCACAATGTTAAAACTATGTTTTGTAAATGTCTTTCATGGAACACTGTATTCAATGATAGATTACTAACTATTTCATGGATTGGAGTAGGACCCAAATATATGAACAGTAGCCATGACATCAATGAACAATGAAATGTGAATTTCTAGTTTAAAGGGAAGGGCTCAAATAGTGAATTCTGCTAGCAGAAACTATGAATAAGAACATTGGACATTGAACATTAAACATTAAACATTACATTAAACAATGAATAATGAAATGTGTCTTTAAGGTTCCAGCGGTCGATAAAACTCAGTAACATTAGGAAATATAAATTGAAACGGCTTTGAAGGGTACAGGCAATAACATACTTTTGGTGCTTACTTTGTTTCTCAATCAAATTGATATTGAACATCCTTTTTCGATGGTAAACTTGATAAGGCTTTGTATTAACGGGGAATTAACTTACGTAAGTTCTAAATCTCACTAGACATATTCTTATAATTACAAGTGACTTTGCTATACTTCACTTTTATTAAGTTTTGATATGCTAGGACATTCACCATTCTTCTCTTTTGACTACCCAAGGTGTCTGATTTAGAAGCGAGGAAATTAAGAAACCCCCTCAAATGGTAATTCCCACTTTATGGAAATACCCCGCCTTTATGAACATCTCCACAAGGCGCGCCTCCTGCTTTCTCGTTCTATCGTTAACTAATTCAAGCCATGTAGCTAATAACCCAATTTACAACTTAAGTCAATTAGGGTTACCTCAACCTCTTACCTAGACCAATTTAAGTACTTATTCTCAATGCTTAGTAAGCAAATATTCATGACTTGCTTTCATGATCTAAGTTAGGCCTAGGCTCTTTCTCCTAAACATATTCTTCCACTAAATTTATACCTTTAACCCAATTAGTTCATGGGTTCATGACTACTTTCATCCCCTTTTAATTTTTAATTATGGAGTATTCCATTTTTTCCACTCTCATAATCAACAAAATTTAGATATAACATGATCAGACAATTCACACCAATTCCTTAACTAACATAATGTGTTCACCCACTTGCATAGCCACACAACTAAATATAATCTTCTTCCCACTTTCAATTTCATCCATTACTTTACTCTTGTATCAACCAACATCTCAAAAGACAACAATCTTCCCATATCCTTATTTCAATATTATTTAAAACAAGTACCCAATTCCAAACTAAACTAAAGCAGTTCTTATGAACCAATTCAAATAAAAGTGACATGCTTTGCTTATTCACCAATAATATAAATCTCAATGATTTCTTCCAAGAATCCAATTGGGCAATACAATTTAATTTATTGAAAAGATTAACCCACTAACGACATGAATTGTTCATGACTCAATTTGGGTATTCATGGTATTCAAATTCAATGGAAATACGAGGGCAGAAAAAGGATAGTTTACATTGTATAAATGAAGAGAATGGTAAAAGTGAATGAAGTGTAAAAGATTAGGGGTAGTGGTGGTGGAAGCACAGGTGGAGGTGTGGTGTGATGGTCCGACGGCGGCAGGCGCCGGGTTGTAGGTCAGGGGTTCGGCTGGCACACGGAAGAACGAGAGGTAGAGGAACCTTCTTCTCTTCCTTTTTTTTTATCCCACTAACGGCATCTAATAAACAAGCAACTTAATCAAAATAAGAGGACTTTGAGTTCTGTGAAGTGCCGTGCCTTTTGCTTTTTTCCTCTCTGTTTTAATTCCTCAATTTATACATACATGCCATGCATGGCGCCACAATGTAAAACCTGGCTTGGCCCTCAAGCTTCTAAGTTTCTAGATAGAAAAAGGAAACCAAGCAATTATAAAATTCTATAATAATAAATCTAGTTTATTTCCTAATACTCCCCCTCAAGTTGGAGCATGTAGATCGAGAATGCCCAACTTGGCCTTGAGAAATTAAAACTGACTCTTGCTAGGTGACTTCGTAAATAAATCTGCAGGTTGTTGTTTGGTCCTAATATGAGCTAGTGTGAGGAGACCCGCTTCAAGTTTTTTCCAGACAAAGTGACAGTCGATCTCAATGTGCTTGGTCCTCTCGTGGAGCAGAGGATTGTGTGCAATATGCAGTGTTGCTTGGCTATCACAATAAAGTTTCATGGGGGAAGGAAAGATCCCCAAAGAGGTAAGAAAGGACCTTAACCAGATCAACTCACTAGTAGTAAGGGCCATGGAGCGATATTCTGCTTTAGCTGAAGACCGGGAGACAGTTGCTTGCTTCTTGCTGCGCCAAGAAACTGGTGCCGACCGAGCGTGATGAAGTAACCAGACAGGGACTTTCGTGAAACAGGACAAGCACCCCAGTCTGAGTCATAGTAGCCAAGAACTTGAAGATTGCTATCGGACCTAAGCAAAATGCCTTGACCTGCGGTACCCTTCAAGTAGCGCAAAACGCACCGTGCAGCGTCCAGATGCTCCTCTTGGGGAGCTTGCATGAATTGAGAGAGGATGTGAACAGCA
Organism: Carnegiea gigantea; assembly: GCA_029747015.1. NCBI lineage: Eukaryota > Viridiplantae > Streptophyta > Magnoliopsida > Caryophyllales > Cactaceae > Carnegiea > Carnegiea gigantea. The sequence continues at coordinate 436,704 of JAKOGI010000601.1, read as the reverse complement.
TAGGTGAGATCGGGTCTGGTGATGGTAAGATAAATGAGACGACCGATAAGCCTTCGATATCAAGTAGGGTCTGGGAGGAGCTTTCCTTATGCTAAAGCTAGGCGATGATTCTGTTCCGTGAGAAAGTCAACTGGCTTAGCTCCTTGAAGTCCACACTCATTAATGATTTCAAGTGCATATTTTCTTTGACATAAGAATATCCTGTGGGTACCTTTAGCGACTTTAATACCAAGGAAGTATTTCAAAGAGCCCAAATCTTTAATACTAAAACATGCATGAAGGTAAGCTTTGAATTGTCTGCATGCTTCAGTATTGTTGCCTGTAAGCACAGTGTCATCAACATATACCAAGACACCTATGCAAATGTCATCCTTGCGATAGGTAAATAAGGAGTAATCCGCGTAGGAATGTCCAAAGCCACACTCAGTCAACTTGGAGGATAGTTTAGTGAACCACTGTCTCGGGGCCTACCAAAGCCCATAGAGAGACTTCTTGAGATGACAAACAGTGTTCTTGTCGGTACTCTTGAATCTGAGAGGCAATTTCATATACACTTCTTCTTCTAGGTCTCCATGCAGAAAAACATTGTTGACATCTAATTGATGCAGTTGCCAGCCTTTAGCTGCAGCTACTGCCAAGAAATAGTGAATATTGCTCATTTTCGCAACTGGTGCAAAAGTTTCATTATAATCAAATCCCTCGATCTGGTGATCTCCTTGGATCACCAGGCGTGCTTTATATCTTTTAATGGTGCCATCAGATTTATACTTGACCCTGCAAACCCATTTGCAGCTAATAGGTTTCTTTTCAGGCGGAAGAGGCTCGATGATCCAAGTCTCATTCTTTTCTAAGGCCTTGATTTCGTTTGCCATGGCCTTACTCCAATGGTCATTTTGCACCACTTAATGATAAGACTGGGGTTCTGCAATCTTAGTAATGGCAGCTAGAAACTGTTGGTGAGAAGCAGAGAATTTTGTACATATAACATAGTCCTTTAAAGGGTTACGCATACCTAAGGATGCTTTTTGAAGAGGTATAGCAGGAGAAACGGGGTCGTTAGGATGAACAGTGTAGCACAGGAACTCATCAAAGTGGGCCAGGGGCCTGAAGGCCCGATTGCCTCGTCGAGGTACCTAGTTGATGGGATCAGTCTGGACTTATGGTGTAGGTGGGCCAGACGTAGACTCTGAACTCCCTGTGATCTCTGGCCCAGTTCGGTTCCAATCTTCAGCAGGACCGGGATCAACACTAACTTGATCCTGGGCCGTGGGAGTCCCAGTACCAGGCGCAAGGGAGCTGCTGCCTGAGGATTGGGCCGGTGGCTGTTGGGCTGAGTCACTCCCCCTGTCTGCAGGCGTGACTTTCGTTTGGACTAGCCAAGTGTCTTCTTCATACCCGGTTATTAGATGCAAGCCCAGATTGCTGACATGCGTATAGTTGCCTTCACCTGAACTTAATTTGAAAGGGAACACTCCTTCACGGAACACAACGTCCCGACTTTCAAAAAAATCATGTGTTTTCAAATCATATAATTTCCAAGCTTTCTTGCCAGAAGGATAGCCTACAAAGATGCGACGTCTACTTCGTGCTGTAAATTTATCACTCCCTCAAAGTTGGCTTTTGGCATAGCATAAGCTACCGAAAACCTTAATTTAATCATAGGAGGGTTTTCCTTAGTATATAAGTTCATAAGGCGTCCTTCCATTCAATACCCTACTAGGAGTTCGATTTATTAGATATACTGCTGTAAGGATGCATTCTCCCTAGAAATTTAACGGAAGATGAGCTTGGAAACGAATTGCCCTAGCCACGTTCAAAATATGGCGGTGCTTACGCTCCACCCTTCCATTCTGCTGCGGAGTGTCACGCTGCTAGTTTGATGAGTGATACCCTTGTCCCGATAAAAGGCTTGCATGGGCCCAGATTTGAATTCGGCTCCGTTATCGCTATGTAGCACCTGGACTTACTTACTAAACTTGGTTAGAATCATGTTAATAAAGCTCCTTAGAAGATGTCCAGCTTCACTTTTCTCTTTCATGAGATACAACCATACCCCTCGGCTGCAATCATTAACCAAACTTAAAAAATAATGGGCTCCACATGGGGAGGGCACACGATATAGGCCCCATATATCGCAATGAACAATTTCAAATAATTCTTCTGCTTTATTCTCACTAAGATGAAATGGCATTCTAGTTTGTTTAGCACAGAAACAAGCATCACATACATCATTATTTTTACTAACAGAAAAATCCAAATTTTTTGCAAACATCTTCATCACTTCTTCAGATGGGTGCCCCATTCTCTCGTGCCATAAGTCTCTTGCCTTAACTGCATTACTTTGATTCTTGAATGATGCTCCGTCGTAGTAGTAGACCCCATTTCTTTGCTCACCTGCTCCAATCGGCATCCTTGAAATACAGTCTAATAAAACACAATGATCATCAAAAAATGTTACACTATAATTAAGATCTTTTGTAATTCTAGCAATTGAGATGAGGTTACAACTAAGATTAGGCACTAATAAAACATCGTTCAACTTTGTTCCATCATCCAGACATAGCAACCCGTGCTCAGTGGATAACGTTTGCACGCCGTTGGGTTAAATTAATCTCAACGAGTGCCCTGGCTTGAGTATTTGACAGTAAAGTTGGATCGCCAATCATGTGCATCGAGGCCCTACTGTCCAACATCCATAAGCCGTTACCTGTGAGCTTCTCACTCCCATATTTGGTGGGCTCTATCAGGCTCATCAATCTCTGAACCTGCTCAGTGGTAAGGCCAGGAATGGTGGGTGAATCGGCTGTGCTAGCTTCAACCGTGGGAGTGGCTGCTACGGTAGCGTGAACACTTTCTCGTCCTCCGCTTCTCCCATGAGCAGTGTTGCCTCGACCTCCTCGGCTCCTCTGTGTCCACATCCTCCACGTCCTCGTCCGCGGGATCCCCAACCGGGTGGGTACCCGATTAGCTCGAAGCACCCGGTTTCGTCATGTCCAAATTTCCTGTAGTGGTTACAGGTGCTCCTTTCACTGGTTCTGGTTGCTGTCCTGGTGCTGTTCACAGCGAAGGCAGCCGCCGACTCCAAACGGGCATCTCTGTTGATCATCAGCTTTTTGTGGCTCTCTTCTTGCACCACCATATTAAATATGCGATCCAGAGAGGGCAATGGATCAATGGTCAAAACCTGACTTCTTATTGATGAATAAGCATCATCATTGAGTCCCATGAGAAATTAATGAGCCTTCTCCCACTCATATTTATGAACGATTTTGGTGCTAGCGTTACACGTGCACCCTGAACAGGTACAAAACGGAGGCTTGTCGAGGACCTCAAGTTCTGTCCATATATTCGAGATTTTGGAATAGTACTCGACTACACTCAATCCTCCTTACTTATAATTTGCTATGCTCATTTTTAGTTGGTGTATCTTTGGAACATTAGCAATTGCGTGTCGTTTCTTGAGTGTATCCCACATGTCCTTTGCAGTATCAGTGTAGGCTACACTCGTTCATAGCATGGGATTGATCACATTAAGGATCCACGAATAAATCATCGAGTTTGCCATCTCCCAGGCTTGTAACTCGGATGAGTCGTCTTTCTTATCTTTAGGTTTAGTTAGTGTGCCATTGATAAACCCAAGTTTGTTTTTGGCCCTTAGAGCCGTCCTTACGGCCCTTTCCCAAAGATCATAATTTTTCCCATTGAAACACAGCGCAGTAATCAAAATCCCGGGTCCCTCGAATGGGTGTAAATAATAAGGTGATTGTGGGACTATGATGAATTTTGACATGGCTATGATATGGAGTGTGTTTCAATAGGATGCTCTGATACAATGATAAACAAGTAACTTAATCAAAATAAAAGGCCTTTGAGTTCTGTGAAGTGCCGTGCCTTTCTCTTTTTTCCTTTCTGTTTTAATTCCTCAATTTATACATGCATGCTATGCATGGCACCATAATGTAAAACCTAGCTTGGCCCTCAAGCTTCTAAGTTTCTAGATAGAAAAAGGAAACCAAACAATTATAAAATTCTATAATAATAAATCTATAATAATAAATCTAGTTTATTTCCTAATAACATCAATTGAAAAGACTATCCCACTGATGGCAATACAATTCAATTTATTGAAAAGATTATCCCGCTAATGACATGAATTGCTTATGAATCAATTTAGATATTCACGGTACCACTACATAAAAAGAGGCATGCTTCCACACTTAATTTTACTTCTGCAAATGCACATAAATGAAGGCAAAGACCTTCGTCCGGCATAGGCTAAGCGTGCAAAGGGTACAGTGGGAAAATTTCCTTAGCACTTAATAGGCGTGACAGCAAATTAATCCTCCATGCTTATATGTGTGGCAATAGTAGTCGCTTCCACAGATGTAAGTGTGGAGAGATTGCACATGAAAAGAAAGCAAGATCTATTTGCACGCTTAAAAGCGTGCTTGGCTGACTAGGTTGCAATTGATATTTCTCTATATAAAACTAAAGTATTCTTTTTTATGAAATAGTTATAATTATTATCTGTCTAATATGATAACTATGATGTGAACAAAATATTATAGAACATATCATATAACGAAAAGGATAAAATAAAATTAGAAGTTCTATATTCAATCACTTTTTAAAGTCAAATAGCTCTTCGTTGTTTACAAACTAAAATATGAATAAACATTTCAGAACTATTTTTCTCACGTTACAACTTTTTTGGGGAATTTCTTCTGACATAACATCAAAATGAAATAACTATATTTAAACTCTTTTAGTGATCCTTCGATCCTCCAAAAACTCAATCATCCAAAAGTCATAGTGCAGTTGTCGCCATTTTTATGGTCAAATTACAACTTGAATGATAGGTTCTAAAACTACAGCTCCATCCCTTTAGTCTCCTCAATAAGCTAGTTGCTGTATGTAATTTAAAAAAGGCAAAGTAAATTGAATTATTATAAAAGTACGACCTATGCATATGTGTTGGAAAAGCAAATGTCGAGCTCATAGAAGTCAAAACACTCAAAAGATCAAGAAATCATAGCCTTTGTCTACAAGACTACAACTCTATACTCAAATTCTACTTTAGGATCAGAACAAGCCATCTAGGAACTAGCAAAAGAATCATCAAAAATTGACAAGCCAATGTCAATATAAGGAAGGTCAAAATACCAAATTCTTGAGAGCCATTGGAAAAAGAAGCTATAAAACATGGCATGGGTTTTTTCTTAAGGTTCTTTAATCTAGAACACATTCAAAATCTTCTATTTTTAGTTTTTTTCATCCCTCCAACCTCAACAACTAAAACAATAAAAAAGTCTTTGTAATTTATAGGAATTTCAAACGAGTACCAATAAATAAAATGTTGCATGAGACTTAGCTTTTTGAACTTAAAGCATACTCACTCCTTTCCTGGATAAAAGCCTTATAGTACCTGCTAAGTCACATACATGTAAATAATTAAAGATCTTTTACCCATATCCCCAAAATGCAGGCTTCTTTTTAACAAATGATCTAAATTCATTTCTCTGCAAAATACTCAACTCTTCAATCACTAGGTAGCTTCACAACTATCAAAAGTGAAGCAATTGGCAAAGACAAAGACACATTAACACCAAATGTCAACAGATTCATGATCATCCATCCTAAAAAGGTGGAAATCCTTTTATGCCCAAATGCTTCAACAACAATTAAGGCAAAATAAATCCTACTGCTTCCAAATTCAATCATTGTTCATTTAACACTTTGGAGTTTCACTCTTAAATGCTGAATTTTTGGCGTGTAATAGCATGAAATTTGAGCGATTTGGTGGAAAAATGAGACAATGCATATAATTATGATCTAAGAGGGTTCTCAAAATACTTACAGGCAATCCACTATCTGCGGTCAATTTCATGACTCCTTTTTTCTGCTTGAACAAAGAAATCACTAGCTCTTTTGATCTGTTTCTACATGAGACTTCTCCATTTGTCAGTAACCTATCCAACAAACATGTCTAAAAGACCTCCCTATTCTAATTCATATTGATGTGAACAAATCCAACATCTCCTTCTACTAAAGCAAGAAAATTACAAGTTGTAGAGTTACGTGCAAGTTTGATTACATTCCTAAAAGAAGATAACTTACTGTATGTCAAATAATCCATCATATAACAAGAATTTCAACTACTTACAATAACTAATATCGATTCATTCATCAACATTGTTTTAGCCTTTTAGGAGAAAAGTTGTGACCGGGGTGTACTTTTCTGTCCTGATTGGTCTAGCTTCTAGCAAGACAACCACCCCCCCAAATAATGCTTTACCTATCTATTCAGATCACTAAAACCATAGATTCTTATAATCATAGCCTCTCCTTCAAGTCATGCTGTTTAATAAGGTATATCATATCTTTGCTTGCGGTAGTGTGGTAAACTAAGCAGCATTTGATTTTCAGAAAAAAGTACATTGATATGAAAATAAAGCAGACTTCACTAAGGCATTTCATCAAACACGTGGTAGGTGTCATAATTTTGGCATTGTTCTAGACAGAGGAGAACTAACAAAGAGCAAAACTTACAACTGCATGAAAGTCTAATCTTCTTACTCTCTACCCTAACTTACCTCAAAACATTGGGCACAAGACAAGTCAAGGATTGGGGGCTAACTCATTGGTCACTAGCCCTACTCAGGCTTAGACCTCAAAACATGTCAAGTATCATGAAATCAATTGAGTTACAAACCCTAGAATGATCGTAAAATATAAACATCATAGAATCTAATCCATATAAGGATTAGATTCTAGTTTTGGCTAACAAATATCATGATTCCTATTCAATGACTTCAAATCCATAGAAAAAGAAACTCTAAAAGACACAATTTGAAATATCAAGCCAATTCAACTACGAATCCAACAATCAATTAATGAAATACAGAGAGTGAGAAATAAAGGATTTTGAACTTGGTAATCTCGGAGACTAACGAGGATGTCACTAGTGGCAATCCAAACCTAGTCTCTTGTGGAACTTGCCATAGATATACAAGGCATCTTTGTACATTCTTGGCCATCATCCTCGAAGAGGAAATAAGGGGCAAGGGGGTTTTTTGGGAGAGTAGGGGAAGGGACACGAAATGTCAGGAATTTGTTGTTATTGCCTACTTTTTTCCCCCAAATTTCACATAAAATTAAAACAAACACAGGGCACCCAAGAATATTATTAGTAGCTATTATGTGCAGTCATGGACTGCATCTTTTTTCTTTTTTTCCCAACAAATTTCACTTAATTGATGATATGACATGTGCTACCACAGATGTAAGTGAGGGAATGCCTTAGCAAGTGCATAGGTGAGGCTAGATACTTCCACGCTTAATATGTGAGGAGACTTTCGAGACTTGTACTTTTTCACTCACACTTTTATATGTGTGGTTAGATTAGTGTGTATAGTATACATTTTTTTTTTTAATAGCGTATTCAAATTTAATAGAAATAGAAGGGTAGAAAAATGAGAGTTTACCTTGTATAAATGAAGAGAATGGTCAAAATGGATGAAGTGTGGAGATTAGTGGTGGTGGTGTTGCGATGACCGGAGGAAGTGTGGGTGGAGGCGTAGCGTGGTGGTCCAGTGGCGGCAGGCATCGGGCTACGGGTCAGGGGGCTCGGTTGGCACAGGGAAGAAGAAGAGATAGATGAGCTTTCTTCTCTGTTTTTTTTTAATAGTTAGTGGCTATATTCTCAAGATTCCACATACTATTTTGGGAGCCCAGCTCACAGTTTAATGCTTCTTTCATTTTATTTTATTTTTATTTTTATTTTGTGTTTTATTTATTACCTAGTCTTGTTAAATTAATAAAAGCTTATCCAAATTCCTTTTTTCTGTCCACATGGGCCCAAAATTGGCCATACATTTGGTAAGTAACAATTCGCTAATCCCATTCCTTTCCTTAGCTATTAAGAATTATCATGGCTCGGTAAATTCCTGACCTCACTCGAATACAAATGTCGATTTGAAGAAAATTATATACTTTTGATCAAATATCTTGTATTTGATAAACATGGAAGAAAATCCGCGATATCATAGTTCTTTAAATCAAGTATTACGTTGTTTGACAATAGAAAAATGCACAGCCCACAGTTCCTATTAATCATAACTATGTAACTCATGCAAGAATTAGAACTAATTAAATATGATTAAGTGATAGGGTATTACAAATTGGCTTTACGCCAATTAACTAAATAGGTTATCTCCTAAACATAGATGGAGCCCATAATAGAAAAGAAATATTTGGACGTTGGAGAAGAGGTATGAATAGTATCTTGAACTTGAATGCCACATAGTCCATCGAAAATTTGTTCAACTATATTGAACATAGTTTTTTAGCACTGTAGTTGACTGGTATGACTCATTAGATAAAGAAGGTAAAAATATATTAAGAATGATAAAAACACCAGCTCTTATATTCAAAGAATTATGTAAAGAAATCGACACTAAATTTATCAGAGCTAAACTTGATTTCGAAAAAAAGTTAGAGAATGAAAAAGAAAGATTCATAACATAGAATTACGAGATATCTAGAGAGTTGTATTTTTGAATTTAGTCAATATTATAAAATTGAGTATAATGAAACCAATCTTATATGTTTATGACAAATCAGCATATCTTATTAATTATATAATCAATGAAAAATACATTGCATGGCTTGAAAAAGCCGATGTCATTAACACCCTTGGTAACAGAATCTCTTACTTAAAAAAATGGATCAATGATCAATGTCTTGATCTCTAGAAATAAAAGAAAATGAAGGAACAATTTCTGGCCTATTAAAATAGTCCTCACCAAAGGGGAAATGAACCTGAGTAGAAGAAAGAGAAAATTTTATAAGAAAAAGCATCTTAACAAGCAAAGGAAAGAGAAATATAAAATAAAATGTTACAACAAGACAAGTCCCAAAAGGCGTAGACTTTTTAGAAAAGCTGCTTATTATCCTGCGTAGAAAAACAACTGTAAGTGTTGGACATGCGGAGAAGTAAAACATTATGCAAACGAATGCAAAAATAGGAAGAGCAACAAGCTCATTGAAACTTTGGGTAGTCTAGATTATTTTAAGCTCAATGAAGAAAAAGCACGAGACCTAACCCTGAAAAACAACAAGGGAATTGTTGAGATTGTACCAGAGGATACATATGAAGAAAGTGATTATGAAGAAACTAGTCACATGATGGAAAGTAGTTAAATTAGTTTCAGTGAGAAGAACTTATTTTAGATAATGAAAATCAATATGTCAAAGGAGATTGAGTCCTTCCTATAATTCATAAACATATGATCTATAAAACATTCATCTTTCAATTAAAGAATGAGTACATGCGAAATGATAGAGGGAGATCTAGAGATAAAATATTGTGAGTATGAGGTGGGAGAAGCAAATCTCATCAAATAGGAAAAATCTTTAAGCATACCAACGATAGAAAGTATAGGTATATCCATGCATGTAGTATCCCAGTTCAAGTTACTCCATTACAGTATAATGGTAAAGATATTAACCGTTATACTTTATTTTGTGACATCAGACATACCAAATTTAATAATCAAATTAAAGGATTAAGACCAGTTTATGTAATAGATCAGTAGGATTTAATTACTGAACTAGATATTATACAAGCTTAAAAGATGAATTTGTCATAAACTTCATATTCTTAAGATAAAAATAGTTAGGATGGATATAAAAAGAGATAGTTACCCACTAAGGATATTTTGAAAAATAATCTACAAATTAGATAATACTATAGATTCAAAGACTAACATAACATTCATAGAGGTAGAAAAATTTGAAAGTCTTAGTCTAATGCGCAAAACTCAAGAGATAAAATTGAACCCGCAAGAGATAAGAATCAATAGATCTTGGATATCTAGCTTTGTCAATTCCATAAAAATCAATAAGAAATGTAATAAAAATGAATGAAAATGGTAAAATCATCATTAAACCCCAATCATTGAGAAGCATAAGTGCAAGACCAAAATGAGAAGAAAGATCTTCATCAACTAAAGAAGAGCTCAAAAAAAGACGATACAATTAGTATGACCAGTAAATAAGTAAAATGAATTTTGAACCCATAAGACACAGTCTAAAACGAAGTATTAGTCTAGATAGAAAAGTCATTGAGTACAAAATAAGAACTACTAGTGTGTCAGTCTATAAGATGAATTAGTCAAAAGTATGACTATGGAGATATTTTATGAGGTCATCAACACAAATCCTAACAGCATATATATCCTAATGAATGTATGTTTTGAGGGATACAATAAATATGAATTATGCGCCTACATTAATACTGGTTGTTCTATCTATTTTGAAAAAATATCTTTATTTTCAAAATTTGTGTGGAAAAAAGCCAAGAATCTTTTACAAGTAGTGATAGCTAACAATAGTACAATGAGCCATAACGAAGCTATAGAAGAGTTATCCATAGAGATAGGACGAGTCTAATGCATGATATCAATTTTATAGGCTACTGATCACCCTCTTATGACATGGTTATTAGAAATAATTTTCAGAGGCTATATTCTCCATGCACATAGACCATAAAACCAAATAATATTCACAATAACTGGTCACTAAGTTCCTATGGAAAAATTAAGGCTCAGACTCATCAGAAGATTGAGTTTACATGCAACCAATGTGGTGAGAAGGTAATACCTGCACAACGTAAGATAACACTAACAATCTCACTACTTGAGTTATCTATTAAAGAGTAGATTGCAAAACAATAAGAACAATTATACAAAGAACTCTACTATAATAATCTTCTTAAAATTTGGGACAAAGATAAAACATTTGAAAAAATCACTTTGTTAAATCGCAACGCTATTATCCAAGTCAAATAGACGGTGTATATACAGCAGGATATCCAAGAATTTCATAAGCAAATTTAAGAGATTTTGGACAAAGGATTGATTAGGAATAGTAAGTGTCCTCACACCAATCCCACTTTCATGGTGAGAAATCATGTGGAAGAGAAAAGAGAAAAAGCCAGAATGGTGATCAATTACTAAAAGTTTAATGATAATATTGTCTTTGATGGTTATTATATTCGTAACAAAACAGAATCTTTCAATAGAATTCGAGGAGTCTCTTAGTTTTCGAAAATGGATTACAAAAGTGGATATTGACAAATAAAAATGGATCTAGAAAACATTCCTTTAGTTGTGTTTAGTGGCCCCTCCAGGACATAATGAGTTGATGCATTTAGTGCCCTTTAGGGAAATTATGAGTGGATAGTAATACTATTTGGTCTTAAAATGCACCTCAAATATTTCAAAGAAGAATGGATAATATCTTCAAAAATCTTTGTCATTGTTGTCTAGTTTACATCGAAGGTTTCCTTTTATTTTCTAAGACCATAGAACAGCATAACGATGATGTACAAGCGGTCACCCAAAGATGCATTGATCATTGTATTATTCTTGGTAAGAACAAGTGCATTGTGCTGACAAGAAATTGAGTTTTTAGGTCTAGAAATAAAAGCTTGATAAATTATCCTACAAAAGCATATTCTAGAAAAAATAGAAATTTTTTCTGAAAAGATTGAAGGTAGGAAGTAATTAGAAAGGTTTCTTGAATGTCTTACCTATGCTTCAAATTTCATTAAAGATCTAACTAAATTGAGAAAGTCATTGTAGCGGAAACTCAAGAAAAAAGCAAGTTGGACATGGACCCTTAACGATTCAAAGATTGTTCAAAGTTTCAAAAAGATCTCTAAAAATTTTTCGGTTCTTAACTTACCTAATGAAGGAGACGATTTAATTCTTGAGATAGTGTACAAGAATTTTGAGTGTAAATTTAAAGTCGCAAGCATACAGCTTTCCCTATAATACTTGAGGGTTGTCTCCACTAGAACGAGGATGAGATTAAGGCCACAAAAACTTGTTAGATTGTCTTGAAACTAAAATCGAGTAACTAAATCAAACTAGATACCAAACATAAAATAATCTAAAAGCTAATTGCTTTTAACAAAACTACTCATTTATTACTAAACTAAATAAGAACCTAAAAATAACATATGCCATACTTTGACGAATAGCAAGGAATAACGCAATCGATAAGAAACAAGAAGCAAATAAACTAAAGCTTGATATTTACCAAAACTAAAACCGGAGTTATTATCTTAAGAACCAAAATAAACCAAAGATGAACTACAATCAGAGATGAGGAGGGAGAAGAATACTCCTGCCTTAGGAAGCTCGATTGATCTTCACCTCACCTTTAACTATGGCAATATATAGAAGCAAAATTAACCCAGAACCTACTAAGTTAGAAAAAAACTCAGGTTTGTGAAACCAAAAATTGCTAAAGCAGAAGACGAATAGGAGAAATCATATTCAACCCAAATGATAGTTACCATAATCAAAACAAATAGACAAACAAAACAAACAGAGACACAGAAATTTCAGATGTTTCAACATCATTCAACTAAGAGCATTACGAGAGAAAAATAATAGAAACCAAACGTAGATTTTGTTTTGTGACTATGGAGGAGATGGAGTCAAACACCATTAATGGCGAAGAGAACTATTCAGCTAAGAATAGGCCAGAACTAGACATGCCAATTTCATTGTAATTACAAGCTAGAAATCACGATTATCTAGCTCGAAATCAACAACTAAGCTTCAAATATACAAAATACAAGCTAGTGATCGAATCTAACAACTGAAAATCAAAACTGATGACCAAAATCGAACCCTAAATCATTGAAACTTGAATTCGAAAATAAACAGCCCTCAAAATTATCCAAAATTAGAATTAAAACTAACAATAACCCTAAGCCCTAGCTAAAAGCGAAAATTACCACCTTGCTTCGCCGTAACCTTCTATCTATAGGCAACCCATTCTTCAATTTGGCCCTTCAATCGTGCCCTTGATGTGGACGTTGGGATTATTGATGCGCTGGCAGTTAGGGAGGTGATTTCGTGTGGTGGGTGCACACGAGGTAGTGGAGGCGATGCTGTGATGTTTTGATTTCAGGAGAAAGAGAGATGAGTGCAGAGAGAGAGAGACCGTGAGATAAGGAAGATGGAGGTGAAGCATAGGATTTCGGGTCTGGTAGAGGAGAGAGAAGAAGTGGTGAGAAGAGAGAGAGAGAGAGTGCAAGGGATAAGTGGGGGGTGAACCGACACGTGGAGTAGCTGGGGTTTAAATTTAATTTTCTTTTTTTCCTTTTTGTTAATGGAAGAAAGGGGTAGGGCTGAAGCTTGGGTTGCTGCTTCAATCCTTATTTTATGGCCCGAATTTTCATTTTCTAATAATTTCTTTATGTTTTTTGATTTTCAACACCTACAAAAATAAAACAAAATAAAAATCTAAGCATGATAATTATTCTGAGCATAAATTAGGTATAAATGTATTGTACAAATATCGTATTTTTGGTGCAAACAAATACCCCCACACCAAGATTTTGCTCCCGCCCGAGTGAAACAGCTAAACTACCTAAAAAGAAATGAAAAATAAGAAAAAAAATCCTAACCCAATGTCGTAGAAATCACGATTGTATTTAGTATATGCAACAAGCCCTTCAAACCCCTCGGTTTCTTAAGTGGACATGTAAAGTCCCGTGAAGGTTTTCAAGTGAAATACCCAGAAAAATATATTTCAAAAATAAAGAAAAATCTTTTTGGTTTTTTATCAAAACATGAACATATATACAAATAATGGAGAAATCATGTACACAATCTAGGCAACTACATCACCTTAGTAACCAAGTTACAAAAGTATATGCAAATTGAATGTACAACTGTAAGATATCGAAGTAACAAGAATCATTCCGACTCATTTTTCACCCCACACACAATATGCAATGATATGTACACCTTGATGCATGTGCCACTGTGTATCAATTCTGACCAATCAAGTTGCTAACGTCTACACAATTCACATTTCCTTACCTAATTGCCTTATTTACTCCATTTTTCCTCTTTTTTTCTTTCATGTTTTGATAAGTGCTTCTATATACGTCATTTTGTAGGTCATTTTATAGCAGTTTTTTGAGAATTCCTAGGCGTTATGTTATAATATACACTCCTACTCCCGTTTTACACTTGGGTATTGTTCTTCGATGCTTTTTTGCAGGTTTTAAGACCCTTTTTGACCCTTTTTGACCTCAAATGATGCATTATGACTCACCACAGACCTCGCCAGCATTAGTGCCCTTAGAGAGAAGGAACAACTGAAGAAATTAGAAGTAGTAGGCTCCACAGTTAGTCCGTGGTGGATACTACAGACTGTGGTACCTCATGCAACCGTTGCCTCTTTATCTGATAGAAAGGGGGATAACATCTTACCTTCACCATCTTATCGATTTTTCATTATATAATTAGGATTTCTAGTTTAATTTAAGGCAAAAGGAGAGAATTTTAAGGAGAATTTGGCACTTGGAGGCTTGGAGATTGGGACACCATTGAAGGGCAGCTATTTTTAGCAAGGTTTTTCTCATTTCAATTTTTTTCCTTGAACTCTTGTGTTAGTTGAAGTTGAATTTGAAGTATGATTGAGTAGTTTAATTTAGTCTAGGGATTTGCTAACTATAGTACTGTTGTTGGATCCTTAATTCGACAATCTTGTGCTTAATCCATGTTTAAATGATTTACTTCTATCTTGTGATTAAAGTGTCGTGAGTAAGTTTTGGCCAAATTTGCTTGCTTATAATGAATGTTGGGTGAAGTACTAAAAGGACATACTCACCATTAGACCTATAAAATAGACCTTGATCCTGAAATTCTTGAAAGAGACTTATATGTTGAGAGGTTATGCTAGCAATCAGAAATCTATAACATTGTCTAAAACAAGGTCATTTGAAAGAGTGATAACTGGAATAGATTAGGAAATTCAATTTATTTTGAAGGAAAAGATTGAATTTAGTTTGATTGCAATCCCGTGAATCATCCAACCTAGAGGAAGTGCATGTTTAATCCAAAGATCCAACACCTTACTTGGCGAAACGAATCCCTAGATGCTTTACTTCTATTGAATTTCTGTGTAGTCAAATTAGCATAGTTTGAATATCAATCATTGGAAATTTGTTTTACTTAGCATTTTCTTTAAGATAAACTTGGTAGATTACTTTGATCCCTGAGTATGATATTTTAATCTAAACTACAACACCCGTGTGCTTGCGGACGTGTCAAGTTTTTGGTGCCGTTGCAAAGGACCAGAATTGTTAATTGTCAAGGTAATCTTATAAAAGTGGCTAAGCGTTTCTTTTACTTTTCTATTCCCTTTTGATTGCTTTGGTAGTGTTGGTGTTTGAGCTTGCAGGAGATTTTTCCTTTTTATGCGAAGTCCACTCTCATACGAACCTGATTCTGAGATAGAAAGGACTTTCGTTTAAGGTGAAAGAAGCAAAGACTTGAGAAACAAAGACACAAGGCTCGTGAGACCTCACCAAAGATGGCCGGTGGAGGAAATGATCAAAGAAGGACACTGCGGGATTTGTATTCCCCGGGCATCCAAGGCATTTCATCTAGCATAGCTAGACCTATTGTGGAGGCTAACAACTTTGAGTTAAGGCTGACACTTGTCTCCATGATCAAGCAATCTCAATTTGAAGGGCTTCCAATGGAAGACCCTAATCTTCAGCTCTCAATCTTTTTAGAGGTGTGCGATACCTTGAAGATGAATGGGGTCTCTACCAATGTCATCCACCTTTGCTTGTTCCTGTTTTCACTTATGGATTAGGCAAGGGCATGGCTCCATTCGTTGCCTCCAGACTCTATCACAATGTGGGAAGAGCTTACTGGAGCCTTTCTTGCTAAACACTTCCCACCAAGCAAGATAATAGTTTGAGGAACCAAATCACTACCTTCATTCAAAAAAAGGATGAGTCGCTCTATGAGGCTTGTGAGCGGTTCAATAATTTATTGCTCCTATGCCCCCACCATGGACTCCAAAAGTCGATACTTATTCAGACCTTCTACAATGGAGTCACTTAATAAGTGCGGTGGCGGTGGGTGGGACTTTGATGAGCAAGACGGAGGAAGAAGCCTATAATTTGATTGAGAAGTTAGTACTCAACAATTTTCAATGGTCCAATGAACAAGGCCAACCTAAGTGGATTGGAGGTAAGCTTGAAGTCGATGCACTCACTCTACTTAATGCTAAAGTTGATGTTATGACCCAAAGATTGGAACAATTGAATGTACATGCTATGAATTCTAGTGCCTCTCCTCCCCGTGTGAAATATGTGGTTCCATTGACCATTTGACTAAGAATTGCTAAGTTGGGAGTGCTTTTGCCCAAAATAATAGTGACCAAGTCAATTATGTCAATTACTTCAACCCGAGACCGACCAATGACCTTTATTTTAATACTTACAATCTGGGTTGGAGGAACCATCTAAATTTCTCATATAGGTCCAACCCTCCTAATCTGTCTCAAGTCAATGCTAGGCAAACCCCCGGATTTCAAAGACCACCATTTCTACAACAAGCCTCTCAAAAGTCTAAATTAGAGGCTATGATGAAGAGTATGCTTTTGGCACAACAAAAGCAAAATGAGAATAGAAAGAAATTAGCCTCTAAGGTTGATGTGCTTACTACTCATAACAATATGTTGGAAGCCCAAATTGCCCAACAAGCTACCTCTTCAGCTACACCCCCCGGCGGACTCCCTAGTAAGGCCAAACCAAACCCTAAGGAGCAATGCAATGCCATGATCTTAAGAGGGGGTAAACAACTTGAGGGACCTAAGGGGGTAAGCAATGATGAGTCTTCGCATGATGTGCATGATGATAATGTTGAGAATGTTGAGAAAGAAGTGTTCGTTCCCTCCAAGGAAGTGATTGATGATGATATGCCTAAATCTAATGAGGTTCCTAAGGATCCAAAATACTCTTCCCCATGGCCTTATACACCACCTTTACCATTCCCTCAAAGAATGGCTAAAGCTAAACTTAATTTGCAATTTGGAAAGTTTTTAGAGGTCCTTAAGAAATTGTACATTAACATTCCATTTACTGATGCCTGGTCTCAAGTGCCTTCTTATGCTAAGTTTTTGAAAGAAATTTTCTTTAATAAAAAAAAGCTAGAAGAGCATGAGACTGTTGCCTTGACTGGAGAGTTTAGTACTGCGATCCAAAACAAGCTTCCCGCTAAGCTTAAGGATCCTGATAGTTTTTTAAATCCCTGTCTGATAAGGAATGTATCTATTGAACGTGCCTTTCTGCAATTTGGGGTCAAGTGTGAGTTTGATGCCCCTTTCTCTATGTGAAAAGCTGGACTTGGGAGAGATGAATCTCTCTACAATTAGCAGATCATTCTATAAAATACCCAATGGGTGTTTTAGAGGATGTTCCAATAAAAGTAGGAGATTTGTATGTGTCGGTAAACTTCATGATCCTTGATATGGAGGAGGATATGCACACGCCCATCATTCTTGAGAGGCTATTCTTGGCAACCACCGAGTGTCGTATCGATGTCAAAAATGGTAAGTTGTCTTTCAATGTAGGAGATTATCATGTGGAGTTCAACTTATTTAAGGCTTTTGCATTTCCTTCCCTTTCTGATGAGTGTCATATGATTGATGTGATTTATATTTTGGTATGGGAAACTGTATCTAACCTTGATTCTACTGATCGGCTTAAGCATTGTCTGTTGCATGATAGTGCTATTAAGGATGAAAATCCCAAAGTAGCAATGTGTACTTAATTTTTAGAAGTTTCTCAATAAATTCCGCCTACACTTGCCAAAGTGGAAACCTTGGTAAACCATGAGAAGCCCTCATCTGAGGAGGAGCATGCTCCCGAGGTAGAATTGAAACCTCTCCCTTCCTCTTTGACGTATGAGTTTCTTGGGCCTAATTTTACCTATCCTGTAATTATTAATACAAGTCTAAGTGCATCTCAAATCGATTTTTGCTCAGAGCACTTAGAATACATCATAAGGCCATACGATATACTCTTGATGATCTAAAGCTAATTCTCCCCTCAGTGTGCATGCATCGTATTTTGATGAAAGATAACCATAAGCCCTTAATTGAGCACCAAAGAAGGTTGAATCCTAATATGTAAGAGCTAGTCAAGAAAGAAATTTTAAAACTACTTAAGGTCGACATTATCTACCCCATCTCCAGTAGTAAGTGGGTAAGTCTGGTCCATGTTGTACCTGAGAAAGGAGGGATGATGGTCATTAAGAATGAGAACAATGAGCTAATTCCTACTAGGATTATCACGGATTAGCGAATGTGCATTTACTATAGGAAATTGAATAAGGCCACCCGTAAGGACTATTTTTCCCTTCCCTTCATTGACTAAATGCTTGAAAGGTTGACTACAAATTCATACTTTTGCTACTTAATGGGTATTCGGGTTTCTTCCAAATCCCTATTCATCCTAGTTACCAAGAAAAGACCACATTTACTTATCTCTATGGTACATTTGCCTATAGGCGAATGCCATTTGGGCTATGCAATGCCCCCGCTACTTTTCAACATTGTATGATGGCTATCTTCTCTGATTTTATTAAGGACATAATGGAAGTCTTTATGGATGATTTTTCTATGTATGGTACAATATTTGACCATTGTTTGCATGATTTGTCCAAAGTCTTGCACCGATGTGAAGATATAAATTTAGTCTTGAATTGCAAGAAGTTCCATTTTATGGTGCAAGAGGGGGTTGCCTTAGGTCATATTGTCTCTCATAAAGGCATTGAGGTTGACAAAGCAAAGGTAGAGGTGATTGAAAAATTACCCCTACCAACTTCTGTAAAGGGTGCGAGGAGTTTTCTTGCGCATGTCGGTTTTTACCGGTGGTTCACAAAAGATTTCTCAAAAATTGCAAAACCTCTCACCTATTTGCTTGTCAAGGATGTGCCTTTTGATTTTAATGAAGAATGCTTGAGTGCTTTTCTTAGGTTAAAAGAAGCATTGGTTACACGGCTCCCGTGATGCAAGCCCCGGATTGGGGGCTTCCTTTTGAAGTGATGTGTGATACAAGCGACTTTGCATTAGGGGTCGTTCCAGCTCAAATGAAGGAAAATAAGCCTCATGTTATCCACAATGCGAGTCGAACTCTAGATGATGCTCAGGTGAATTATGCTACAATAGAGAAGGAGTTCTTAGTGGTTGTTTTTGCCTTAAAAAAGTTTCGATCTTACTTTATCAACTCCAAGTTCATCATTTTCACTGACCATGCCGCTTTGAAACACCTCATGAGGAAGTTTGATTCCAAGCCCCACCTCATTCGATTTCTCCTCTAAGAGTTCGATGTGGAGATTGAAGACAAGTCCGTGTTGGAGAATGTGGTTGCGGATCACTTATCCCGCCTAGACCTGGCAAATGGGTCATTCAGTTCGGGTACGGGTTGGGTCATGTGCGGATTAAGTGACATTTCGGTTTGTTTTGGTTTGGGTCAGGTATGGTTCGGTTCGGGTCAATTTTGGGTCAACCAAATTTTGGTCAAATACGCTCGTCATGCCAAAACAAGTAACTTTGTAGAAAATTCCGGGTCTGGTATGGTTCAGTTCGGGTCAATTCGGGTTTTGGGTCCACTTTCAGGTGAGCATATTTCGGGTGTTGAATCAGGTATGGGTCCGGGTCGTTCAGTTCGGGTTTTGGGTCAGTTTGCCCAAGTCTAATCCCGCCTAGGCCCCAAGGTCACTCCTGGTGAGTAGCTCCCAATTGATGACTCCTTTTTAGATGATCAATTACTTGTTGTTTCTCGCCAAACCCTATGGTATGCTGATTTAGTAAACTTCAAAGTGTGTGGGGTGATGCCTCCTGACTTTCTTATGAACAAAGGAAGAAATTCCTCTCTTATGTAAATTATTATGTGTGAGAGGAGCCGCTTTTTTACAAGATGTGTGGAGATGGGATATATGGTGTTCGCCGGAGGATGAAGTTCATACTATCCTACAGTGTGTCATGCTTCAACATATAGTGGACACTTTGGCTGGGACAAGACTATTGTAAAGGTTCTCCAAGCGGGTTTCTATTGGCCAACTCTCTTCAAAGATGTAAGAAAATTTTTCATGACTTATGACAGATGTCAAAGAATGGGGAACATTTCCAAGAGACATGAGATGCCTCAGAGTGGAATTCTTAAGGTGGAGTTGTTTGATGTATGAGGGATTGACTTTATGGGTCCTTTTCCTCCTTCCTATAACAATCTATACATCCTTGTTACGGTTGACTATGTCTCTAAGTGGGTGGAAGCCATTGCCACCCCAACCAACGGTTCCAAGGTTGTTATCAAATTCCTCTAGAAACATATCTTCACAAGATTTGGCACACCGAGAGCTCTTTTTAGTGACAATGGGACTCACTTTTGCAACAAGCCACTTGAGTTAGTTTTGAAGAAATATGGGGTATTTCATAAAGTCGCCACACCTTATCATCCCCAAACAAGTGGCCAAGTCAAGCTTTCTAACCGGGAATTGAAGAGCATTTTGGGGAAAACTGTGGATTGATCCCGAAAGGATTGGTCTTTTAAAACTTGATGACGCTCTTTGGGCCTACCGAACAGCTTATAAGACTCCTTTAGGTACTACTCCATAGGGTTTAGGGCTTAAAAAATCTTGTCATTACCAGTTGAGTTGGAGCACAAGGCCTATTGGGCAATTAAGTTACTCAATTTTAATCTTAAGGCAATCGGTGAGAAGCGGGTTTTGCAGTTATATGAGCTTGATGAGCTACAACTTAAGGTTTATGAGAGTTCCCACATTTACAAGGAAAGGACCAGGCAATGGCACGACAAATATATTCTGAAGAACAGATTTGAGGAAGGTGACAGAGTCCTTTTGCTTAATTCCAAGTTGAGATTCTTTCCGGGCAAGCTGAGATCCCGGTGGTCAGGACCATTTCAAGTCATCAAGGTTCATCTCCATGGTGCGATAATAGTGTGAAGTGAGTCTACCGGTGCATTCCAAGTCAATTGAAAGCGTTTCAAACCTTATTTTTGGGCAAGCCCATTGCAAAGGCCGTAGTCCATAAGCTTACCAATCCCATGGGCACATAAAGGAGATGGTTAAGCTCTTGACCTTAAATGAGCACTTCTTCAGAGGCAACTCAAGTCCTTATATTGCTTTCATCTTCATTTTTAGGTAGTTTTTCCTTTTGTAATTTTTTTTTTAGTAGTTCCATGCCAGATAACGGCATGGACGACTCGTGGTAGGTGCCTTCATGGCAGGCCTACCCAGAGAAAAGAAGCAAAAAAAACAAATAAATAAAACAAAGAAAAACAAAACAAGAGAAATGAGAGCCTGGCAGCAGACATCATGGGGTAGCCGTGGTGCCCACCACGGCCCGTGGTGCTCAGCGCAGCCCGTTCGAGGGTTGTGACCATTGGCATTCTTCTCTAACCCTCATTTCCTCCTCTTCCACGACTCTCTCTCTCTACCTCCCACTTTCTCTCTCTAAAACTTCCATTGTTCCAACTTCAAATCCTCACCATTTTCTTCCAAGTTTTATTTCAAATCACTCCATTTTCATTCCAAATCTTCTTTTTTCTTTAAAGTTCTCACTTCTTCACAACCAATTCATCTCCTTTTACTTTCCCTTTCCCTCATTCATCTACCTTTCACCTTTCCTCCATAACCATCTTTCTCCACCTTACCTCAATTCTCTTTTTCATTCAAATTCTTCCTTTTCCTTTCTCATACCTCATTCTTGAGATTTTTGTTCAAATTTCTCATATTTCTACATCCATGGCATCCAAAAAGAGACAAAAGAGCACTAAGGAGGACGGAACATATAGCCAAGCACAACCAAGCGCCCCAAGAACTTCCTAGACATCCACCACTGCATGAACCCGAGGTAATGCTCTACATCCACTTAGTTTAACTAATCCTGATCATATTATGTGTTATGATTGTTTGAGTAGTAGAACTGTCATTGCTACTAGGTATTATGATGAGGAATTATTAGCTAATTTAGGATTGTTGGATGATATAAGAAGGTTGTTTGCAAGGGGTGGTATGGGTCAATTTATTAAAATGAAAGACCACACTTATCGAGACTTGACCCTTGAATTTTTAAGCACACTACGTGTTGAGATCACTAAAGAGCCTCGGTGTCAAGCAGGGTACTTATCATTTTGTTTGCACAGACAATTTTATGAGTTGAACTTTAGTACTTTAATGAAATATTTGGCTTTCCAGCTAGTTTGGACTTTAAGTTCCCCGTGAATTCAACCCTAATGTATTTTGGGGCCAGCTTTTAGGGAGTTATAGGTATAGCACTAGTCCTGGCAAATGTATCAATATTAGGAACGCTTGCATTTGGGTGGCTCAGTGCATTCTCTCTTTTGGTTTTTTTGCTCGGGATGATAGTGTGAATGTCACTCATTTACCTAAGTTGTGCCTTTTGCTTTGTATGCTTAATGATGACCTAATTGACCCTAGGGCTTTCTTGGCTCACCAGTTGTATAGTGTAGTTGTTAGCACTACGGGTAGAATCATCATTAGAGGTTTAATCACTTCTATTGTTAGACTTTTAACAATTAAGCCCAATCCCCAGGATAGAGTTTCTAGGTCCGAGCAGCTTGATAAAGCCTCTTTTGTGTTTATGAGCTCCTGTGAGGTAGAGGTTGGGCGTATGTGTTGGATTTACCCCAGGAATCGACTTATGTCGCTTCCCAATATTGAGTGAACCACCTTACTTCATCGGGCTAACCTTCATTGGGTACCTGCTGATGCTAAGATTGTCCATCCTGTACCTCCTCCTCCCCCTACTAACCTTGGTACCCCTAGTCCTTCCTACCGACCTTCCTCCACTAACTTTGAAGAAGTCCAAGCCACCCTTAGGTCCATTCAAGAGGAGCAAGTGTCCCTTCGAGCTTATGTTGCTTCTGAGAATGCGCCTCTTCATGATTTTGTCCAAGAAAGGCACGACAAGCTCCGTGGGATGCTTTCTACCCAGACCTAATATTTTTAGGACTATAAGGCTTGTCTTGAGACCTAACAAGATTGATATCTCTTATGGTCAACCTCCCCATCCTCCTTCCCCACCTCCCTTTTGATTACTTCCTTTTTCTTCTCCCCCTCCCTTTTCTATACAACTTTTCTATACAACTTTTCTACATCTATGATTGCATTACGGACAAGACTTTGTCCAAGCATGGGGGAGTTCGTTAATTAATGGCGTCTGATGCCTGATTTGGTTTGGTGTGTACATGTGTTTGTATTGTCTGTATTGTTCATGATTGCATTTAGAGTTGTATTTTAGGTCTAATCTCATGTAGCCAGAGCATATTAGAGGTCCATTTAGGTTCCTTTTTACTTTCGGTTCCTTTTCATAATTTTTGCATTTTCTTAGTATTCTTCTTAGGAACATCTAGGATTAGTTTCAATTTCCCTAGCAAGCTGTTATTAGGAGCATGCATTCACTTGAATTAAAAAAAAAAAAAATCCTCCGATGAGGACTCATTCGACTTGGTAGCTTTCTTTGGTTTGTTTTTATCCTTTAGTTATGCCCATTTGTGAATAAAAGTTTTTGAAATAAGTTAGCAAAAAGTGTGCTTCATGTTTCACTAAATACGAAAATAAGTGATCTAGCATTATTCTAAGCTAAACAATAAACAAATAAAAACTATAGATTATAAATGGATCTAACTCTCAATAATCACTAACTTTTCACAAGATTTTATAAGGTCTAAATAACTTCACATTAGATGAAATAGCTAACCCAAGTATAACTAACCGCATTATCTCCATGAAAGAAACAAGTTAGAATAAACTGAAATATGAATAACATAACTAAGCTGGCTCTAGTATGCGCACCAACATAATGAAAAATCGAACTAAACCTCTTAAACATAGAAATAAGAATGTGCACCAAAAACTGAAAACACAGAGCATAATAGGGGAAGGAAAAATGAGGATTCAAGCTAACAAACCAAAGTTAGGTTTGATCACCTGAGTTCTCGCAAAATCCAAGCTTACATCTCCTAAACTAAAATCCAGCACCATTTAACATCAACACTGTCAAATCTAAGAAAACAGAATAGGCAGAACGAAGCAGATGCGAAGAGTTAGGGGTTCATTGCTCGTGAGCTCAGCCCAGTCCATGAATTGACCCTCATTTCCAGCACAATATCAACCCATACAACAACCTAGACTTCAAACACCAACAGAAACGGAAAACGTGAAGCAAAGCAACCCAGAACCTAAAGAGAGGAGGGGGATTTCAAATTCAATCACTAGCTAAAATTGCCAATTGCAAGCCAAATTATTCACAAAAGCTCAAAACAACTCATAATCACAAATCCCAACTCAAATTCGAATCTAAATTCCGAAACAAACAGGGGAGGTGAAGTTGAGAATTACATCAAATGGAATCCAAAAATCAGTTTAATAACAAACCAAAATTCATCTAAGCATACTCAGAATTAACAAAACAAAGCATAATTAGGGAAAATTGCTAGCCAGAAATAGATCTACTATTTGAAATCCAAACAAAAATGAACCCTAAATTCCTTATATTTGAATTAAACTAACAAAAATCCCAAGATCAAAACCGAAAAACTTAAACTAAACCTAGATTAAAACCTGAATGCATCGCGACCTCTCCATTTATAGTCAAACCGTTCAATCTCGGCCCTTGATTGTGCTTGATGTGGACAATGCTGATGATGATGCGCTGGCATACGAATGAAGGTGGATGAGGATGAAGATGGTGGAGATGTTACAGGTGCTGTGTGTTCCAGAGTAAGGGAGAGAGATGAAATGCAGAGAGACGCGAGGCTGGGGGGCGATGTCGGGCATCTGTTCTGGTCGAAGAGAAAGAGGAGAGAGAGATCGCAAGACAACTGGAGGGGTGAACGGGCACGTGGGGTGGCTGGGTAGATTATAGGATTTCCTTTTATTTTTGTTTTGCCATGCTTTTTTCTAGTTTTTAGTTCATGAGAGAGTGGGCAATTTCTTCGTTTTTTTATGCTTTTTCCCGATTTATTCAACACCTACAAAACAAAACAAAATCAAATAAAAATAAAAAATGAAAATTATTTCGAGCATAAATTATGTACAAAGGTATCGAAAAATATCATATTTTTGATGCTAACAAATACCCCCACGCCAAGATTTCGTTTGTCCTCGAGTAAAACAACTAAACCACATAAAAAGAAATGAAAAATACAAAAAAGAAAATCCTAATTCACTTTCTTAGGAATCACGGTTGCATTTAGCGTATGTGATAACTCCTTTAAACCCCTCGGTTTCCTAAGTGGATGAGCTAGATCCCGTGAGGATTTTCAAGTGAAATACCCACAAAAATCATTTTCAAAACAAAAGAAAATCTTTTTGGTTTTTCAAAACAAGATCATATCTACAAATAATAGGCAAATGATGGACACAATCTAAGCAATTGTATCACCCTAGCAACCAAATCACTAAACTATATACAACTAGAATTACAATCAGAAGACATCTAAGTTAAAAAGAAGCATCCCGGCTCTCATTTTTCACCCCACACACAATATGCAATGATGTGTACACCTTGGTGCATGTGCTAATGTGTATCAACTCTTATGAATCAAGTTGTTAACATCGACACAATCCCTGTTTCTTGCCTAATTGCCTTCTTTGCTCCCTTTTCTCCTTTTTTCAAGAATAATAGCGCGCACACCCGAAATCTACTTGTCTTACAAATATTCAGGCCTTTCGTAAAGAAGAGTTTTATTTGATTATGAAAAGCACTTATTTCATTGTCCAAACGGATGCGTAATCAAGTACATAAAATAAATTCAAGCCAATTAAATGTATGAAATAAAGATAGTGGCTATGAACAGTGGTGCCCTGGTTTTTATTCACTTTTTAGAGTTTTTCCCTTTTTCTTTTTTTTTTGGGGCATTTTCAAGGGCATAGAAGGCACTTCGACAAACAAATAGTTCACATGCCAACTTAATAACAACACCCTAAGAATTGACGATAAAGTGAGCAAGTAGCCCAAAATCACATATACTAGATGGGGCTATTATGAAAAATTGAATTTACATCCTCAACTAGATATCTCATCATGCAAACTTTATTTACATGTAACTCAATAGACTAGCACATGGGATCACAATTACTTAAGAAAGCACACAAATTCCAAAAGAAAACAAAAAATAAAATTTTTTTGAATTCCTCAAAATTTTCAAAAAATATGTACAAAAGGGCACCTTACCCCCACACCAAAACTTCACAATGTCCTCATTATGAGAATTACGGCGCAAAACAGCAATCACATCAACTATACAATCGGGAAACGAACACAAATTCAGAGGTATATACAAATCAGGACATCAATAAAAATCAAAAACAAAACCAAGAACTAAATCACAAAAATCAAAATCTAAATCACAATCACAATCACAAAAGAAAGCAAAAGAAAAACCAATTTTAAAACAAAACAAAACCAAAACCAAAACCAAAACAAAATACACATAATAACTAAAATAAACACAAAACAAGATCAAGAAGCTACTAAATACAAAACACAATGAAAAGAAACCTTAAACAAAACAAGACTAGAAGAAAAAGAAAGCACTAATTACATATTTACAAAAACATAGCCCCAACACACAAAACACAACTAAAACATCCTAAAAAAACAAAATAACTAACATAAACAAGGAACTACCAAATAAAAGAAAGAGAAAAGTAAACCTGAAACAATACAAGACGCAAAGGAGAAGAAAAACAAAATACAAAATAAAAACAAAACCACTGAAACACCAAAAAGAAAACCAAAACCAAGTATGAAACAAAACAAAGTATCAAACAAAAACAAAACCAAAGAAAGCGAAAACTCACAAAATCAAGAAAACAAAACACGCAATTAAAACATACAAAAGAACAATCCTAGACATCCTTAACTATTCATAATCCTAGATATTCACAACTAATAAATATTCACAAAACACATTACACTATAACATAATCAATGGTGATCATAGCCAACACGGCTCAACAAGTCCTAAATTTCTCCTCAAGATCGATAGCCCATACAATCACAATCCGAAATATCCACAACTACGTACAAAAAGAAAGAAAAGAAATGAAAAAGAAGAATAGGGAAGGGGTGGAATGATCATACCAGGTTGGGTACTAATTGTACCCAAACTAATGCCTCACTCAAATGGTGTCAAGGAGGTCCATGGAGCATCAGCCGCTCCATCTCAAGTCACAATTGCTACTCATCAAAACTGACTAAAGCTCAAAGCAACTTGTAAAACAACCGACCATAATCCTCACAAAAATGGAAATAGTTAGAAACATGAGGTGTAGCCTAAATAAAGCACATAAAGGTATGCAACTGAAGGCTTTCTCTTGAGCTCATCAAAGCTCTCAGCCCAATCAAAAGAGAGATGTGTATATGCAACATTAGATGCACTAGTCAATGGTTTTACAACGATGTGACTATATGAATGCAAAGACCATCTAGAGTGGTCTGAATGACCAAAATGAAGTCAAATATTTCTAACAGACAAGGGGAGAGGACCAAGGCAAGGCCAATCAAATACAATATGAAAATCAAAGCCCATGGGATGACCTAAAGTCAAGTTTTTCACCTCAAAATGATTCTTGAGTCTATCTACATCACTATCATCAAGAGTCTAATCTAAACAAGGACTACCAAGTATAAAAGTTTCAGACTCTATAAAAGTAGACTCGGGATGGTCTAAAGAGGGAGAAGAATGGGAAAGGAAGAAGAAAGGGATAAAATGGGAGGAGTTGGGGCTCAATCAAGGGAAGACTCATCAGAAAAGGGATCACTAAACTCATCAAGAGGTGTAACCTCACTAAAATTCCCAACAGAAGGCTCATTAAGAGAATGCTCCTCAGAAAAAGTACCCTCTGACTCAACTAGTATGCCAACACTGATCATCAGAACTAGCATCAATCTTAAAACCATCTCCCTCCTCCAGCTGTCCCAAGGGAACCAAAGGAAGACACAACTCGTGAGCAATAAGATTGCCCTCAAGGTGGTCACTAACTATGCTAAACTCTAGGGAGGATGCACCTGCTAAAGGAGATAAGGGATCATTCGAAACCTCGAGGTAATCATAATGCGTGTTATCATAATAATCATATCCTAAAGGAATCGATGCCTCACTCCTAGTATCAAAGTTGATTGGGAAAAAGTCCAACTCTTCCTAATGGGCTCTTACACGTCCATCTTACAGACCAGGCCCACAGGTGGATTGGTGGCCCAAGAGGTATCACCATAGGGGCACCCTCAGGCCCATACTTACTCAGGGGCCCAGAACGCAACCCTAGGGGCCTCCTTTGGGCCCTACCGCTCCGAGATCGGCGGCCCGTGCGGGCACTCCAGGTCAATTTACTATTTTACCCTTTCCTAAAAGGACTATAAATAGTGACGTGTTTTCCTCGGGAAAGGGGTTAGCAACCTGAGACACTGATTTTATACTGTGCCCTTTCTTTGGACTTTTGACTTGGACCTTGTACTGACTTAACCGTCGGAGAGGCGTTCCCAGGTCCACAACCCGGGGTTGCCTTTTTTGCAGGTTGGGTTGCTTGGAGTCGAGGACGACGAAGTGTTGACCGCCAACTGTCAAATAAACCTGTTCCTTTATCCTACGTCATCCACAACTGTACATTAAAGGATTTTGTAAGGAATCAGATTGGCGCCGTCTGTGGGGAAGGAACGGTAGCGATGGTAGTAAGTGAAGCAACTCGAGCACGGACTCGCCGGCACAAGGCCCCCGCCGCGGACACCTCTGCGCTTCCCGTGGTAAAAGATGCCTCTGAGAGTTCCCGGGCGAGCCCTCGGGCGGCTAGGGCATTACCCCCTAAGCGTGAGGCTTATGTCACGGTGGGCGCAATGAAGAGCCTGTCCACTATGGCTGACGCCATTACACGCCAGGTCTCTGAGCAAGTCAAGAGAGCTATGGAGGCGGCAAGCTCGGCCAGGCCTCCTCCTGCCTTCGAGTACCCATTGGTCCATGAAGGGGAGCCCTCTCACCGGCCGGAAGGGATACTGTCCCCTCACCCCAAGGAACGTGGCCAAGAGCTCTCACAGTCGGACCGAAGCGGTCAACTTCCTACCGGGCAGCTAAGGCAACACACGGCGATGGAACCCACCGGCCGTCCCACACAAGGAACAATTACTGGATTGGAAACCGCTTCTACCCCCTATGCAACACACTCTAGGCGAACCGCTTGGCTTGAGGAACAAGAACAGACTTCTCGGCCACGAGAGGCGAACAGCAGGCGTTATCCTAGTCCAGAGCGTCGCAGTCACCGAGACCGTACTCAAAGCCCGCCTCCAAGAGGGACGCGCGGTCAGGAGTTGTACCGAAGGGACCGCTCTTCCCCCAAGGTGCCAAGGCACGTTCGGGAGAGAGGGAGTCCCTCAGTGGTTGAGGTCGAACGCTACCCTGACACCGCCATCAAGGTGTCGGGAACGGCCACCCGGCCAACTACTTTTTCTTTTTCCACTCCGTTTAGCGCCGAGATCATCAACGCTCCGTGCTACGGAAGGTCAAGATGCCCATGATAGACCTCTATGACGGGGCAACGGATCCTGAAGAACACCTGGGAGTTTACGAAGCACAGATATATGTGCAAGATGTCAATGATGCTTCTTACTGCTGCTACTTTCCTACTACCTTAAAGGGAGTGGCGCAATCATGGTTTAACGCTCTGCCACCAGGGAGTGTTACATGCTTTCAAGACTTGGCGGATAAGTTTGTCAGTCAATTCATTGCTAGTCGTAAGGAGAGAAGAACTAGCATCCACTTTTCAAAGATTAAGCAGGGGTCGCAGGAGTCCCTCGCTGAGTTTGTCAAACGCTTCCATCAGGAGGCAGTGCTAATTCTTGACTTGGAGGATGGGGTCGCATATACTTCCTTCTTGAATGGCCTTAAGAGCTAGCACTTCAAGTTCTCCTTGGCAGAGCAGAAAGAGACAACGCTGGCTGAGGCCCTATGGAAGGCCGTGGACTTCACCCAGGCCACCGAGATCTACGCGGACAGCTCAGATGCCCCAAAGAAGACGAAGGCTCTGGGGGGTAAGAACTTCAATCGTGGCGACAGGAATCCTGCTCCCCAGGGGAAGAGGCTACAGTTCGAAGCAGTTGATCCCCGATTCACCACCGATGCTAGGAGCATCCTCATAGAGGTCAGGGGACATCCGATGCTGCGGGGACCGCCTCCTATGATTGCGCCTCCTAGACCGCAGAATGCCCAGAAGTATTATGAATTCCACGAGCAAAATGGGAATACCACGACTGAATGTTGAGAGCTGAAGAAAGCCCTCCACGAACTAGCAAATAAGGGGCAAATTGATCCATTCCTAAAGAGAGGACCACGGTCCCTCTGACAAGAGTAAGAACCTGCTCCACCCCTGCCATGGGATGAGGAATGTTCAACAGAGGTCGTGGCCACCATAGCAGGGGGCTGCGCTGAAGGAATAACTCGGTCGGCTTGGAAAGCTCGGCTCAGAAGCGCACAGTAATTGCTCAACCTGGAGCAGGGACCTTGCTGAACGGCGCTCACAATGGTGTTTGGGGGAAAGGATGCCCCGCAATTCGCTTTTCCCCATAACGACCCCCTAGTCGTCGAGATGAAGATCGCCGGTGCGATTATGCGATGGATCCTGATTGACACGAGCAGCTCCATGGACATCATAACTTGGGATTGCTTGAAGAAGCTCGCGCACCCCAGGCATGACATTGTTTCCTTGATGAACCCTATCCTGGGCTTCGGGGGACAGGAAGTGAATCCCACGGGGATGGTCCGCCTCCCAGTGTGCTTAGGTGATAAGACCGAGTCCAGGAGCCTTAAGGTTGATTTTTTGATCGTTAATGTACCCACGGCCTACAATGTAATCTTAGGGCGGCCAACCCTCTACAAGGTGAAGGCTGTCATCGCCCCATATCTCCTCCAGCTCCAGTTCAAAGCAGATGATGGCAGTATCGGTGAGATGTGAGGGGATCAGCGGACGGCCCGGGAGTGCTACCTGGTGAGCATAAAACCCCTCATAGAATAGACTCGAAAGGGCGGGACCACTACACAGCCCCAGAAAGAGAAACGGGCAAAGGCAGGGCCAGCCGTTCCGGTCCCAAAAATCTTAATTATCTACACCTTCACTTCGGCCGAACCTCCATGGCCTCTGCCAGAAGTTACGGACGCAGTGGAGCACCTCTCGCTCGAAGAGGAACGGCCCGAGCATACTGTACAGCTTAGACATGACATCGCAGCCGCTGACCGGCAATCACTGGTTTCCATCTTGCGAGAGCATAAGGATGCTTTTGCATTCGGGCCAGAAGAAATGCCCGGCATTTCCCCAAATGTGACGGAGCCCCGATTAAACGCTGAGCCCCAGCACAAACTGGTTACCCAAAAGAAGCGCCATATGGGCCCGGAGAGGGCGGCCGCGGCCAATGCCGAGGTACAGAAGTTGTTGGAGGCTGGTTTCATTCGAGAATGCCAGTACCCCGAGTGGATCTCGAATGTAGAGTTAGTCAAGAAGCCAAATGGGACTTGGAGAATGTGCGTGGACTTCACGGATTTGAATAAAGCCTGCTCGAAAGACAGTTATCCCTTGCTAAAGATCGACAACCTGGTGGATGCCACGGCCGGTCACGCTCTACTGAGCTTCATGGATGCCTTCTCCAGGTATCACCAAATACCCCTATGCCCCGAGGACCAAGAAAAGACGGCGTTCATCGCGGACGCGACCTCCACTGTTATATGTCGATGACATGATTGTGAAAAGTAAGGCCGAGGAAGATCATAGCCGCGATCTGCAGAAAACGTTTGAAATACTTCGAGCATTCAACATGAAGCTCAACCCAAAGAAGTGTGTTTTCGAGGTTCGGTCTGGCGAGTTCCTTGGATTCATGATTAGTAATCGCGGCATAGAGGCTAATCCAGACAAAATCTAGTTCGTCCTGGATAGGAAACCACCCCGGAACATACGAGAGGTGCAGCGCCTAACGGGCTGCATAGCTGCTCTTAGTCGGTTTATGTCTCGCTCTGCGGATAAGTGCCAGTCGTTTTTTCATCTCCTACGCCAGCGGGATACCTTAAATTGGGATGAACAGGCGGATGAGGCCTTCCAAGCTTTAAAAACCTACTTGGCTCAGCTACCCAAGATCACCAGTCCTGCGCAAGGAGAGGTTTTGGTGTT
Source organism: Carnegiea gigantea (assembly GCA_029747015.1). Lineage (NCBI taxonomy): Eukaryota > Viridiplantae > Streptophyta > Magnoliopsida > Caryophyllales > Cactaceae > Carnegiea > Carnegiea gigantea. The sequence continues at coordinate 404,620 of JAKOGI010000601.1, read as the reverse complement.
ATATTTGGCCGTATCTGAGCATGCGGTCAGTGCCGGCCTCATGGCGAAGTGGGCAAAAGAGCAAATACCAGTGTAGTACGTAAGCCACGCCCTGGACGGTGCGGACATGAACTACCCCCTGATCGAGAAATTTGCGTATGCCTTAGTAATGGCTAGTCGGAAGCTAAGGCCGTACTTCGAGGCTTACAAGATCTTGGTCTTAACGGACCAACCCTTGAGGAATGTCCTCCAGAAGTTAGATGCCTCTGGATGACTCCTGAAGTGGGTTGCAGAACTCCCCCGTTACGACCTAGACTTCGAACCGCGGCGGGCCATCAAGGCCCAAGCATTAGCTGACTTTCTGGCAGAGAGCACGATGCCCACTGAAGAAGATTCACGCCCACGTCCCTAGAACTTATACATGGACGGGTCATCCACTAAAGATGGCAATGGAGCCAGCCTTATCATTGAGAGCCCCACTGGGGCGCGGTATGAGCATGCCCTCAAGTTCATGTTCAAAGCATCTAACAATAAGGCCGAGTATGAAGCCCTCATTGCAGGGATGGAGCTCTGCTACACTGCTGGGGCCGACTACGTACAAGCCTTATCTGATTCCTAGTTCATCGTCAGTCAGCTTAATGGAGCATACGAAGTGAAGGACGATGTCATGGCCGTGTACGTTCGGTAGGTTCGAGAGGCCACCAAGTTAGTAAAGCATTTTTCCATCACGCACATCCCTCATTCAGAGAACCAATGGGCAGATACCCTGTCTCAGCTGGCGAGCTCGTCTGATGATGGGAAGCCCAAAAACATCCAATGGGAAGCCTTGACAAAAAGGAGCATTGACCTACACGAGGTGTTATACCTAGATAGAAGCCTAATGTGGATGGAGCCTATCCGCGTATACCTTACTGACGGCACGCTGCCCTCGGATCCTAAAGAGGTTGATAAAGTGAAGAAGAGGTCGAACTGGTTCATCTTATATGAAGGGATTCTCTACAAGAGATTTTACGCCTGGCCTCTTCTACGGTACATGACCCCAGCGGAGGGGAAAAAATATTAGAGGAACTGCATAAAGGCATATGCAACACGCATCTAGGAAGTCGCGCATTAACCATCACGGCCATATGGACCGGTTACTACTAGCCTAGCTTGCAGGAGGACGCAATGATGCTGGTGCGGACTTGTGACAAATTTCAAAAGTTCGCGCCCATCTAACGAGTCCCCTCCACCACCATGACGCCAATAGTCAGCCCCTGCCCGTCAGCCATATGGGGCATGGACATCCTCAACCCTTTTCCCAAGGCTACAAGTTAACGCAAGTACCTCTTTGTGGGGGTGGACTACTTTACCAAGTGGATTGAAGCCGAGGCTGTGGCATCCATAACCACCGCTGAGGTGCGAAAGTTTATATGGCGGAGTATCATCACCCGCTTTGGCATCCCTTGCACCATAATTTTCGACAACGGTTGGCAATTTGACACCAGCAAGCTCACGAACTACCTCAATAATTTGGGCAGCCAAGCCTACTTCGCTGTCATGGCACATCCCCAGACTAACTGCCATGCCGAAGCAGCCAACAAATCCATCCTCCACAGTTTGCAGAAAAAGCTTGACAATGCGAAAGGTAAATGGATGGATGAATTATATGGTGTCCTATGGTACCTCCGCACCACTGAGAAAACTGCTACAGGCGAGACACCATTCATACTTGCCTACAGGTCTGAGGCTGTCTTACCTGTTGAAGCCGCCCCTCATACCCATCGATTGACAACTTTCCAAGAGGGGTTGAATAAAGTGGCACTACGAGAAGCCCTTGACCTCCTTCTCTCTATTCGTGGTGATGCCCTCCTCTGACAGGCTCTCCATAAACTCTACATCGCGTGACTACAACCGCGCAGTTAGGGTGCAACCCATTCAGATTGGCGATCTTGTTCTTCGGTGCACAGAGGCTGTTGCCCGGGCAGGGGAGTACAGCAAACTAACTGCCAATGAGGAAGGCCCCCACAAGGTCACTTCACAGATCCACCCCGGCACATATCAATTAGAGACCCTCAATAGTATCCCCATCCCACAGGCACGGCATAGTAGTAACCTAAGGAAATACTACACTTAGGCCTATGTTTTTTTTTCTCCCCCTCTGGCATGTACCCTGCGTGTTCCACGCAATGAAGCTCCAGGCCCCCGGCGGCCCGTTTTGCACTATGATCTACCTCTTGCTTCAATTCAGCATGGCCTTGTGGCCGGTCACTACACTCTTATCCCCACTGGGGGCCAAGGGTTCCTAAGCATGGCCTTGTGGCCTGTCGCTATACTCTTAGCCCCACTGGAGGCTAAGGGTCCCAAAGCACGACCTTATAGCCGGTCACTAAACTCTTAGCCCCACTGCGGGCTAAGGGTCCTAAGCACGGCCTTGTGGCCGGTTGCTACACTCTTAGCTCCACTGGGGACCAAGGGTCCCTAAGCACGGCCTTATGGCCGGTCGCTACACTCCTTGCCTCACTGCGAGCTAAGGGTCCCTAAGCATGGTCTTGTGGTCGGTCGCTACACTCTTAGCCCTACCGGGGGCCAAGGGTCCCTAAGCACGGCCTTATGGCCGGTTGCTACACTCTTAGCCCTACTATGGGCTAAGGGTCCTCAGGCACGGCCTTATGGCTGGTCGCTACACTCTTAGCCCCCCCGGGGGCTAAGGGTCCTTGAATACACCCCTTATCCTTTCACTTAGGGACGGCTACCTTGATGATGCAGAAGGAATGAAGTGCAAGTTCAAGCGAAAGAACAAGCTGAAAGTGTAAAGGTGAACAAGGCAGGACGATAAACAGAAGTGAACGTTCCTTCATTAATAACAAAAAGAGTAAAACTCTCTACAACCAAGGCAAAAACAAAGAACGAAACAAACACAAACAAAACAGAGGAGCGGTGCAGAAAAGAGAAGGGGCGGGGGCTACACGTCGGGCTCTCCACCATCCTCATGCTCTTCTCCATCAGAAGTGCCGACTTCAGCTTCTAGGGGGTTGGTGGCCTTGTCCCCGACAACCTCGCCCTCAGTTGAAGGAGGGATGAAATCGACCTCCTCAGGGTCGCGGCCCTCCGCGTCGGCCCGTTCGCGCTCATCCACAAAGCGAAGGTAGGCCTCGAAATAACGGTCGTCCTGAAACTCGCTAACAAGGGTCAGCATAACCTTGCGGAAGTATCTGAGGGTGTCGAAGTGGCATTGCTGGTAACCCTCCCCCTGGCTTGGACCGCATTAGCCGCGGCCTTCTCCAGTTGACGCTGCAGCCCTTTCTTCTTGGCCTCATGGGCCTCCAGATCCCCCTGCAGTCTTTCACCACACCGTTGGTACCGCGAGACGAGCCCTTCTAGCCGCCGGCACTCCGCGACAGCCTTTACCCCTCGAGCAAACACCTCGACCATGGCTATTTCTTCCTCGCTCACCTTGGGGGGATCCGAAGCCCTGGGAGTTGCCAAGTCGCAGGACTTAACTATATCCTGGACGAGGAAAAGCCTGACAACCGGGTCTGCCTTGATGAAGTTGGCTGAAGGCCGCGGAGCGAGCGGGGAGGTTCCGCTCGCCGCTGGGGTCGCACCGCCAGCAGTTTTTGAAGGGGGGAGGTGCTCTTGCTTGGCCGGGGTACGCTCCCCCGATGTCCGGCTCCCCGATCGGTGAGGGGCCAACCACTCAGCTCTCGGCTCCCCCACCTGCGAGGGGACAGAAGCCACGGCCTCAGCTGGCTGTTCCTCAGTCCTCTGCTTCTTCCGAACTGGTAGGCTCACAGCCGGCCTCTTTCCGCAAGATACAGGAGAGGGCGCCTGTAAGAAAAAATCTTAGTCTACGTATTCGAAGAGAAAATGAGTGACGAATCAGGTCGTATATCGTACCTTCTTGGCCAGCTGTGTAACAACCTGCTGCCTCTCCTCCTCCCGCCTACATTCGGTGTCGGCTGCCACCTGTTCAGGAGTGGCGTCCCCGGTCTCGAAGACCGTTAGCGCGCCATCGCTGGATCTGCATAAAGCAAACAGAAAGTGAGGTCAGCACCGAACATGAAACTAGTTAGCATTGGGACGACTAAGTACCCTTCGTGTAATTCTTAAGAATCAGAAGGCCGGCCACGACAAGGAAGAAGTCATTGGTGAAAACCTTTAGCTTAGGAAGCCAATTTAGCGGCTCCCTGTCACTGGACTTGCTCCTCCTCTTCTCGGGCCCCTTCATAGACTCAGTTGCTTGAGCCATGAACTTAGGGATAGGCCGAGGCTTATCATCCTCGCGTATATAGAACTGGAAATAGTGAGCGGCCCTCCGCTCATCGACTGTAGGTTCCCCGAAAGGGTTCCACATGGGCTTTCCCTCATTCCAATCAGGGACGTCCTCCCAACTTGATGCCCGGCGTAGGAAGAGGAAGTCATCCAGTGCTTCACTTTTAATTTCTTTTCAATAGCCGTTATGAAGCCCGGCCTATTGTTAAAGCAATACTACCCCAAGTCCTCGGTCTCCTTGGGAGCCCTTTGAACGGTATGAACGAGGTCGAATGCCCGAGCCGAATAAGTAAGGTCGCGCAACTTATAGGTCGCTATAAAGGAACAAATGTTGTACCAAGAAGTGGGCACAACCTGCGCGGGCGTCAATTAATACTTGTTCAATATCTCCTGATCACAGGATAAAGGGGAAAACGGGGGTCATAGTTTAGGGCCGCACAGTAAACCGCTATGCACTTGGCGGGCGTCTTATTCGCGGTGGCATCTACCTTAGCAATCACGAAGGAATACTTAGCGGGCAAGAGGTATTGCTTCTCAAGGGCCGACCTCTTTAACTTAGTGGCAACCTTGGGATCAGGGAAGTGACTGCCCAAACCATCTTGCGGGTTCAAGCGGGTTGGGGTCCTAGGGAACTCCGAACCTTCGGCCACGATTTCTGTGACCACAGGCGTACGGCCTTTTTGTTTAAGCACTGACTTGCCTGGTCCCAATGATGCTTTGAAGGAGGAAGAGCTTGTGGATGCCTTCTCCGAGGACGAGCTCCTGGAGGAATGCCTAGAAGAAGAGTCAGACGAGCCCGTCCCAGAGGAAGCGCTAGAATTAGTGGAGGCTGCTTCGGCCTCTGGGTTGGACTGAGGTGGAGCTGAACAGGGATTACCTTGTGTGCCTTTGGCTAGCAATTCGTCAGGTGATCTGATGCATGGAGTAGACTTGGTATTTGCCATTCTGCGAACCTAGAAGTTAGGCATATAATTAGCTATGGTGATCTCCCAAGGATACGTCACCTTCACCTCAAGGCTAAGAACGCTGGGGGTGGAGGAATACTCGCAGCTGGACTATAAGGGAGTGCCCGCCTCAAAAAGGGGTGCCAGCCACCGCCCGGCCATCAATAGAGGCCGGGAGGTTAGAGAATTGCGAGGGCCGACCCTCCACTTGGGGGCCGGCTAGCCCCTCAGGGATGTCCCCACTGGCCGAGCAAGACGACGACATAATATACAACAAATAGTGCTTCGAGAGGACGTGAACATGTACCTGTCAGTGATGAAGATTCAAAGACATGGTTAAAGATGGGGATGCGTTCAAGCAGACCTTTGAAGATGCAAAGAGGCTGCTTGAGGCGCTACAATAAATTTGAAGGGAGAATGGGGAATCGAGAGCAGAGCCTCTCTCTCTAAAAGTTGTTTCTCTCTTTAAGAATGAAAGTGTGTGGAAAACAAATGACCCCCTTGATGGATGCTCACGCTTATATAAAGCGAAAAGGTGGGGTACATACCCCCAATGAAACTCAACGGGCACACCTCCTCCCAACTGACACTACGTGGCACCCCATCACTGCCACGTCACAGGCAACGATAGAGGATTTCGCAAGAGAAGGGATGCAACACCCGGGATTTTATACCCTTATTTCGCTATTTTATATCGTTAGAAATTGAAATAATATCGACGTGCTTGCTTAGGCGCTGTTTTTATTGAAAAGAATATTCTTCTTATTTTATTGTTATGGAAGGTTATTATCGGACACTACATTGAGTAAATTCCCGAATATGGCTGGACTGGCAAGCCTTGGAACTAGTCCTACAATTTATTGAATTGAGCCTTGGGAATAAATTATGATGCGACAAGCGGATAAGTTCGCATTAATTATTGACATGACAAGTGGGTAGGCTTCCGTTAATTATTGATGTGACGGGGTAATTATCCAAAACAAAAGAAAAAGAAAAAAGAAAAAAAACAAAAAGGGGCTCGAGGCCCCTGTTCTTTCGGGAGGAGGAGAAGCACGGGCAAGGGGGATGCAGCGACCCCTGACCCGGCGACTCCAACGGCAGAGGGAAGGAGGGAGGCCGGCGGTGGGCCGGCGCCTGGCCGCCGTCGCCTTGGCCGCGCCACCCCGCACTCCCTCCGCCTGGCCCACAACCCGAAAGAGAGAGAGAGGGAGGGAGATCGCGAGTGCGATGGGAGCAGTCGGGATCCGGCCAGACGTCGGCTACGGCCCGTTCGGCGGCGGTTGGGGGTGCCGGCGAGGGTCTTGACTGGTGGCTCAAGTCCGGCGACCATCCGGCGGCACTATTGGTCCACCCAAACCAAACCCCAAAACGGGTTCTTTAACTTGGATTCGAGGTGGGTTCCCTCTTCTTCCTATTTATTGTTAATTTTGATGAAATTTACTGACTATTGATTACAGTCGTTCAGGTTGAATTCAGCCTGATTATCAGTGATTTGAGGAATAAATTTTATCGATTATATAGTTTTTCGATTATGTGCTATAAAGTTCATCGATTATATAGTTTATCGATTATCGAAAGTTTATGGAAAATATATCGATTATTGCAAGTTTATGGAAAGTTTATCGATTATTGAAAGTTTAATGAAAATATATCGATTATTGCAAGTTATAAAAAGCTTATTGATTATTGAAAGTTTATTGAAAGTATATTGATTATTACAAATTTATCGAAAGTCCATTAATTATCAATAATTGAGAAAATGGTAAAGTAAACTAAATGATGCTTGACATATCTATTGTTCGTATTGGACAAATGTTTATTGATTATATGTATCAGTCGTTTATAGTGAATGCATAGAAATGATAGCGTTGTTCAGTAAGCCTTTATATGATTGCATATAAATGTTTATACGAAATTCAGAAACTTTATAGTGATTATATGTATAACGTTATCATTTAAATGGTTGCACCGATTAATAGCAATTCGTAAGTATATATGGTGATTTGATAAGCCATGATTATGTTTAATCAGGGCGTATGAATCAAGAATTTACCAATAAGGTTAGTTAAGCCTTTATACGAGTAATAGTTAACTGCATCGATGCCATCACTATTGTTGCCTCTGAATTTTATCAATTATATATAAATGTGTATATGTCAAAGCACTGTTTGAAACTAACTGCAACCGTGTGGGTTGCGTTGTGATTGTGAGAAGCAGTCAATAATGTAATTTTATGACATGATCATACATGCTATGTGATCATACGTGCTATGTGAGATCTTTTTCCCCTGAATTAATGAATGGATAGGATGACATTAATTTCAAAGTGTTTCCAGATGTTTATCAGTTGCCTGTTTTAATTGACAAGTCATTGGTCACGAAATAATCTTAAATCATCGGACTGCTCAACTAATTGACGCAAGCGGCTAGTTAACAAGTCTAGGAATCTTTTTAAGAAAGGACTTAAGTATTGAGCGTCCGATTATGTCACATCCGTTGCTATGGTCAATGTAGGCAACCCAGTACCCTTTTATCTAAGTTTGCATGAGAAATTCAAGTTCAATGTTTATTGTTCTACCAGAAGGCAGAAATTCAAGTTCAATGCTTATTGTTCTGCCAGAAGTTCAATGTTTATTGTTCTGCCAGAAGTTTAATGTTTATTGTTCTGCCAGAAGGTAGAAATTCAAGTTCAATAATTCATTATCTGCCAGAAGGCAGAAATTCAAGTTCAGTGATTTATTGTCTGCCAGAAGGCAGAAATTCAAGGTCAGGGATTCATTGCTCTGCCAAAAGGCAGAAATTCAAAGTTCAGTAATTCAATGTTCCATCACAAGATAGGGAGTGCAAAGCTCAGTGATTTAGTGATCCAAAGTTCAAAGTTTCATAGTTCAGCCAGGAGGCATAAGTTTCAAAGTTTAGTGTCTCATAGTCCAGTCAATAGAAAGAAAATTCAAAGACCATAGGTCCTATCGTTCTGCCAACGGGCAGTAGAATCAAAGTTATATGTTATAAGCCTGTCAACTGGTAGAAAAACCAGGGTCAAGGGGACTCCCCATGCATATGATGATTTATAGAACGGGATACTTTTAATAAACGAACGTGTGATTTGCAGCAGAGTCTAGAGAAGTTCTATGTTCAAAGTGCAGTGTTTAATATTCAATGTTCATTGTGTACCATTCATGGATTTTACGAATTCATAGTTCATACGAATCTAATGTTCAATGGCCAATGTTCAAGGTACAATGTCTAATGTTCAATGTCCATTATTGTTCAACGTGCCAAGTTTAATATTCAGTGTTCATTGTTTATTGTTCAATGTGCAATGTCAACATTCAATGCATTTTAATGACTCTTTACGTTATAAATTATATGAGATGAAACAAGCCTCAAGGACATAATACCCATATGTATAAAGTTTACCAATTGGACTCAATACTATTGCTCTTTCATTGTGATTTGAATACGTCGCAAGGCAAGTGATTCTCTTCTAAGGAAAGGAGCTACAAACGACTTTTGTAAGTATTATTGAACTTTAAAGTATTGTTTTGGGAGAGGGGGTTATCCATTGAGCAATTATTGCTCATTCCATCTATTATTGTTGTCGCCTTCGCAGGTTTATGAAATATCAGGTAAAGGTCGGGCCAAATAAGTCGAGATGGATTACTGCTGTCCTAGGGATAAAGCTACATGCCCTTCATGTGAGCTGCAAGTTGTATTGTGATGTATAGTTTATTGTTATGTAATTTAAGTCCTTGTATGCCTGTGTTGCATAGCATCTAAAGTCGCTCTGTACGGCCATATGAACCGATCATCGTGTAGCTAAGGTTGTTTATAGTTGGGATGTAACCCCAGTACTCTGGTCGTTTGGACCGTAGAGTTGTACTTTTATTGTTCCATTGTTTTAGTATTGAGCTGTGCTGGTTGATATGCCTCAGGCGAGTGGCCCGTAGAGCCGTGAACTCCGGCGGGTAGCCATTGAGTTGGTTTTATTACTGCGTTTAATTGCAGGAAATTTAATGTAAGGCTTTTAGCCTGGGAAACGGTCAGTTTTCAGGGAAAACTCTGTCCGTTTCATCCCAAAATTTAAAAAAAACAAAGTACAACGTTAACACTCCTAACCTAGGGTTGGGGGCGTTATAGATGGTATCAGAGCAAAGTCCTGCGACCATAGGCCGCTACCTAAGTCTTGCATTGCATATAGTGGTCTAAGAATGCTTTATGATGAGGTGCTATTTGATGTGCCCTTTTGTGCAAATGTGCTTTGGTATGAAAGTCGTTGTGTCTAGGTCACTATGTGTAGCTTAAGGCAGCTGAACGATTGAAAGAATGAGTCGCTGCTGGAGCATCGATCGAATGACTTGTGTTTAGCGTGTGGGCTGGTTGTTAGCTCAATAATGATTGTCTCGTATTTATGCTTTAGTGATCCAATGCAAAGGTTTAAAGTACACTTGATTTGGACTCAAATGATTGGAAATGTTTGAGTTCCAAGCCCACCCTTGTCTCTAAGGTACAATTTACTCATCAGGCTCCACGGAGCGAGCAGACGTACTAAATGGTTAGTAGGGAAAGGAGCTAGAAGCAGCCAAATTATTTTTCTATCGAACCCTATAGACATTGAAAGTCAAAGGTCTTCCTACTCAGTAAGTTAAAGGTTTTGTTTCGCATTGAAAGACATTTCTTATTATACAGTCGAGCCTTACTATTACGTCTAAAGACGTGCATTGTATTGCAATGATACTTTCGATGCTTATATGTTAAGATGCATATGTTGCTTGCTGTGTTAATGACAAGTTATAAGTGATTGGTGATTACTTCCCTCGACTGAAAGTGTTTTTGGACAATGTCCTATTATGTTAGGTGCATGTCAAAGGAACTAAGCAATCGCTCATATGCATGCATGTCAGCATGAGCGTAGTAACGCTTAGATGTGGCCTTAATCTGGATGGATATGTGCGTTGGGAGGCATCCTAACATACAGTTATTGTTCTTCGTAAGTTAGCTCAACGTTATGCTCGTTAGGCATGCAACGCTATCCATATTATAGGCTTAATGATGTATTGGCAATATCAACCCTGATACACCTCTAGTGGTGATAGAGGAAAGAGTCTGACATACTTTGGAATTGTTATGCTATATGAATCACCTTGCTACTACCCTAGGTGAGGATTTATGCTTTTTCAACATTGTTTGTGCACTAACACCAAGTGCAGCAGTTGGAATACCTCATAGTAGAAGATAGAACCTTTCCATCCGTACTAAGAGCATCTCGAACCCCTACAATTCCCTTAAGGGACAAATGCGTTGCAAAGCTTCAATGTATGCCTATAAGACCATTGTTGTCATTGTTTCTACTCTGGTTAGTTGCTTGGTGGCTAAATTCTAATGTTTGTGGACAAGCCCCAAGACATACCTGTGACTCTAGATTGCACAAGAGGGTTGCAATCATGTATACTCGTATAGATGCCCTTCTGTGCAGTATTATTACGAACCTATGTGTTTTGAAGCAGAACTATAGTATTATGAACAATTTGAGGATTCTGGAAGCTTATATAGTTACATAGAATACTATGCATGGTCATTTGTATGTTTTATAAGCGAATGAGACAAGAAATAAGCCATTGGGTGCTTGTTTCATTTGCATGTGGCTAGTGTGTTATTGAGTTGAGCAAATGAGTGTTAGCTTCATGAGGTCATCATTGGTTAACCAGTGCATAGCACGTAATCATTTTAATGGTACTGAATGCCTGGCTGTGTGCCTACTTCATGGCATGAATGCCCGATTACGACCCTTCACGTTTAAATACTCCCCTTTCCATGCATCATTAAATGGTATGCCAATTGAAATGGAGTTACACATCTTGTATCTGCACTCAGACCAATGTTCTTACGAATGACTGAGTGGCCAGGGGCTCATATGTCCCGGGAAAGAATATGGTGAACATAGAAATTTACAGTCGCACTCAGTTGCCTTGGCATAATTTATGCTTTAGTCATACCACATGCTAACGTACTTGTGACCTACTTGAATGCGCATCTCTAAGAGCATGTATATGAATATGTAGAAAATAAGCCCTCAGAAGGTTCAATTGAGTATCTGGCCTAATGTGACTGAGTCATTTTGCATTATGTGTTGCATGATAAGCTTTATGTGATACATGGTAGATTTCATAGAAAAACATGGATAGTGCCCTACTTCCAATGCTATCCCACTATACTCTGGCCATTGGGTTTGAATTTCTCTCCCATCCAGTTGTCTGGTGGCTAGACATGACACCATTTTGCATATTATCTCTACCATTTCTTGAGACATGTCTACATATGTATGTATTTGTTCATGAGTACCTTATATATCATGGTTGAACTCAAGATCATATAGAAGTTTTGCCGTAACCCTTCATTGCATAAGACTTTTGGGCTGCAAACTCTGAATCATTGATTCCATGAACTGTCATTGTGCCAAGCAAACTTATGTGATGTTGTATGATTCCCTCATCATTCTAGAGTGTCATTGGGATCACAAGGATAACTGTTCTAAGCCCAAAAGTGATTTAAATTCATGCATTAGAATGAAACTATCTACATACGACCCTCAAAGGTTATGACCTGATGTCACATCCTTGGGATGCCAACTCAAGGCAATACACGTGCATAAATCTACTTGCCTCGATATGATTAGGGGTTAGATGACTTAGAGTCTGTATTCCTTGCAAGAGCAAGTTTAATATGATTTCCATGTCAACTCATTTGCCTTTCTCCAATATACTTTACCCTTGGCGCCTGAATAGACGCTTGAACAGTTGGCAAGATGTAGAACGGCTTCTATAAGTACTTCTTATTTTTAATTCATTATAAAGTAGATTTTCTGCTTATGTTCAGAAGTATGTAGAGCATACCATGCGTATGCACATATGTGGGTGGTTTAACCATATACCCTGGAATTTCGAGGACAAAATTCTTTTAAGGGGGGAAGGATGTAACACCCGGGATTTTATCCCCTTATTCTGCTATTTTATATCGTTAGAAATTGAAATAATATCGACGTGCTTGCTTAGGCGCTGTTTTTATTGAAAAGAATATTCTTCTTATTTTATTGTTATGGAAGGTTATTATCGGACACTACATTGAGTAGATTCCCCAATATGGCTGGACTGGCAAGCCTTGGAACTAGTCCTGCAATTTATTGAATTGAGCCTTGAGAATAAATTATGATGTGACAAGCGGATAAGTTAGCATTAATTATTGACATGACAAGAGGATAGGCTTGCGTTAATTATTGATGTGACACGGTAATTATCCAAAACAAAAGAAAAAGAAAAAAGGAAAAAAAAAACAATAAGGGGCTCGAGGCCCCTGTTCTTTCGGGAGGAGGAGAAGCACGGGCAGGGGGGATACAGCGACCCCTGACCTGGCGACTCCAACGGCAGAGGGAAGGAGGGAGGTCGATGGTGGGCCGGCGCCTGGCCGCCGTTGCCTTGGCCGACCTACCCCGCACTCCCTCCGCCTGGGCCACAACCTGAAAAAGAGAGAGAGGGAGGGAGATCGCGAGTGGGATGGGAGCAGTCGGGATCCGGCCAGACGCCGGCTACGGCCCGTTCGGCGGCGGTTGGGGGTGCCGGCGAGGGTCTTGACCGGTGGCTCAAGTCCGGCGACCATCCGGCGATACTATTGGCCCACCCAAACCAAACCCTAAAACGGGTCCTTTAACTTGGATTCGAGGTGGGTTCCCTCTTCTTCCTATTTATTGTTAATTTCGATGAAATTTATTGATTATTGATTATAGTCGTTCAGGTTGAATTCGACCTGATTATCAGTAATTTGAGGAGTAAAGTTTTTCGATTATATAGTTTTTCGATTATATGCTATAAAGTTCATCGATTATATAGTTTATCAATTATCGAAAGTTTATGGAAAATACATCGATTATTGCAAGTTTATGGAAAGTTTATCGATTATCGAAAGTTTAATGAAAATATATCGATTATTGCAAGTTTATGGAAAGTTTATTGATTATTGAAAGTTTATTGAAAGTACATTGATTATTAAAAATTTATCGAAAGTCCATTAATTATCAATAATTGAGGAAATGGTAAAGTAAACTGAATGATGCATAAATATCTGTTGTTCATATTGGACAAATGTTTATTGATTATATGTATCAGTAGTTTATAATGAATGCATAGAAATGATAACGTTGTTCAGTAAGCCTTTATGTGATTGCATATAAATGTTTATATAAAATTCAGAAACTTTATAGTGATTATATCTATAACGTTATCATTTAAATGGTTGCACCGATTAATAGCAATTCGTTAGTATATATGGTGATTTGATAAGCCATGATTATGTTTAATCAGGGCGTATGAATCAAGAATTTACCAATAAGGTTAGTTAAGCCTTTATACGAGTAATAGTTAACCGCATCGATACCATCACTATCGTTGCCTCTGAATTTTATCAATTATATGTAAATGTGTATATGCCAAAGCACTGTTTGAAACTAACTGCAACCGTGTGGGTTGCATTGTGATTGTGGGAAGCAGTCAATAATGTGATTTTATGACATGATCATACATGCTATGTGATCATACGTGCTATGTGAGATCTTTTTCCCCTGAATTAATGAATGCAGGCGATGACATTAATTTCAAAGTATTTCCAGATATTTATCGGTTGCCTGTTTTAATTAACAAGTCATTGGTTACGAAATAATCTTAAATCATCGGACTCCTCAACTGATTGAGGCAAGCGGCCAGTTAACAAGTCTAGGAATCCTTTTAAGAAAGGACTTAAGTATTGAGCGTTCGATTATGTCACATCCGTTGCTATGGTCAACGTAGGCAACCCAGTACCCTTTTATCTAAGTTTGCATGAGAAATTTAAGCTCAATGTTTATTGTTCTGCCAGAAGGCAGAAATTGAAGTTCAATGGTTATTGTTCTGCCAAAAGTTCAATGTTTATTGTTCTGCCAGAAGGTAGAAACTCAAGTTCAACGATTCATTGTCTGCCAGAAGGCAGAAATTCAAGTTCAGTGATTTATTGTCTGCCAGAAGGCAGAAATTCAAGTTCAGGGATTCGTTGCTCTGCCAAAAGGCAGAAATTTAAAGTTCAGTAATTCAATGTTCCATCAGAAGATAGGGGTGCAAAGCTCAGTGATTTAGCGATCCAAAGTTCAAAGTTTCATAGTTCAGCCAGGAGGCATAAGTTTCAAAGTTTAGTGTCTCATAGTCCAGTCAATAGAAAGAAAATTCAAAGACCATAGGTCCTATAGTTCTGCCAACGGGCAGTAGAATCAAAGTTATATGTTATAAGCCTGTCAACTGGTAGAAAAACTAGGGTCAAGGGGACTCCCCGTGCATATGATGATTTATAGAACGGGATACTTTTAATAAACGAACGTGTGATTTGCAGCAGAGTCTAGAGAAGTTCTATGTTCAAAGTGCAGTGTTTAATATTCAATGTTCATTGTGTTCCATTCATGGATTTTACGAATTCATAGTTCATACGAATCTAATGTTCAATGGCCAATGTTCAAGGTGCAATGTGTAATGTTCAATGTCTATTATTGTTCAACGTACCAAGTTTAATATTCAGTGTTCATTGTTTATTGTTCAATGTGCAATGTCAACATTCAATGCGTTTTAATGACTCTTTACGTTATAAATTATATGAGATGAAACAAGCCTCAAGGACATAATACCCATATGTATAAAGTTTACCAATTGGACTCAATACTATTGCTCTTTCATTGTGATTTGAATACATCGCAGGGCAAGTGATTCTCTTCTAAAGGAAGGAACTATAAACGACTTTTCTAAGTATTATTGCACTTTAAAGTATTGTTTTGGGAGAGGGGGTTATCCACTGAGCAATTGTTGCTCATTCCCATCTATTATTGTTGTTGCCTTCCCAGGTTTATGAAATATCAGGTAAAAGTCGGGCCAAATAAGTCGAGATAAATTACTGCTGTCCTAGGGATAAAGCTACATGCCCTTCATGTGAGCTGCAAGTTGTATTGTGATGTATAGTTTATTGTTATGTAATTTAAGTCCTTGTATGCCTGTGTTGCATAGCATCTAGAGTCGCTCCGTACGGCCATGTGAGCCGATCATCGTGTAGCTAAGGTTGTTTATAGTTGGGATGTAACCCCAGTACTCCGATCGTGTGGGCTGTAGAGTTGTACTTTTGTTGTTCCATTGTTTTAGTATTGAGCTGCGCTGGTTGATATGCTCCGGGCGGGTGGCCTGTAGAGTCGTGAACTCCGGCGGGTAGCTGTTGAGTTGGTTTTATTATTGCATTTAATTGCAGGAAATTTAATGTAAGGGGAAACTCTGTCCGTTTCGTCCCAAAATTTTAATAAAAACAAAGTACAACGTTAACACTCCTAACCTAGTGTTGGGGGCGTTACAAGGGATCTCTAAAGGCACGCTAAAGTAGCCAGCCGATCCACGCCCAGCCTCAAGGAGGGTGATCTTGGGTACAAGTTAGCAAGCACGACCTTATGGTCGATCGCTACACTCTTGGCCCTACTGGGACTAAGGGTCAGCAAGCACGACCTCATGGCCGATCGCTACACTCTTAGTCCCACTGGGGTCTAAGGGTCAGCAAGCGCGGCTTCATGGCTGGTCACCACACTCCTCGCCCTACTGGGGGCTAAGCCTCAGCGAGCACGGCCTTATGGCCGGTCACTACACTCTTAGCCCCACTGGGGGTTAAGAGTCAGCAAGCACGGCCTTATGACTGGTTGCTACACTCTTAGCCCCACTGGGGGCTAAAGGTCAGTAAGTACGGCCTTATGGCCGGTCACTACACTCCTAGCCATACTGGGGGCTAAGCGTCAACAAGCACGGTCTTATGACCGGTTGCTACACTCTTAGCCCCACTGGGGGCTAAGAGTCAGCCAGCACGGCCTTACGGCCGATCACTACACTCTTAGCCCCACTGGGAGCTAAACCTCAGCAAGCACAGCCTTATGGCTAGTCGTTACACTCTTAGTCCCACTGGGGGCTAAGAGTCAGCAAGTATGGCCTCATGGCCGGTCGCTACACTCTTAGGCCCACTGGGGGCTAAGCGTCAGCAAGCTCAGCCTTATGGTCGGTCGCTACACTCTTAGCCTTACTGGGGAATAACCGTCAGCAAGCTTAGCCATATGGCCGGTTGCTGCACTTTTAGCCCTATAGGGGGCTGAGAGTCAACAAGCACGGCTACATGGCCGGTCGTCACACTCTTAGCCCCACTGGAGGCTAAGGGTTAGCAAGCACGGCTTCATGGTCGATCGCCACACTCTCAGCCTCACTGGGGGCTAAAGGTCGGCAAGCAAGGACTTATGGCTGGTCGCTACAGTCTTGGCCCCGCTGGGAGCTAAGAGTCAGCAAGCACGACTTTATAGCCGGTCATTACATTCTTAACCTCAGTGGGGGCTAAGGGTCACTCAGCACGGCCTTACAGCTGGTCGCTATAATCTTGGCCCCATTGGTGGTTTGGGGTCCTCACATACGGCCCAATGGCCGGCCGTCACGTCCCTCAGCACCGCCCGCAAAGATCGAGGGATCTTATGCATGGCTTCACAGCCTTTTTACATCACATAAAGACAAGAAGCAAGTCATACTAGAACAGTTTTCATTACGATATTCATGCTAATACAGGCAACTAAAGGGAAAACGACATGATACAAAAGAAGGTACGAAACAAAGCTACATCTACTTCTCATCGCTAGAAGGGGCCGGAGGACCAGCTGACCCTGAACCTTCCTCCTGGCCGTCTCGAGCACCTTGGACCTCCACTTCATCGGCTGGGCGGTAAAGCTGCGCTCCCCTGATTGCGCAGTCTATGCAATCCAACCACACCTCAAAGGTTGGCTACCTTAGGCCTATCAGCGACGACTTCATACTCTCGGCCGCGTACTCATGAGCCACGCCTAGCCCGAATGCCTCGTTCAACAACATGGCATAAAATATCGCCTGAACTATTTCAGGGAGCTTAAACTCAGCAGCCGCGCCTTCGGCCTCGGCCAACGAAAAGTGCGGACATAATACGTGGAAATCTTCGGGGAGCGAGCGAGGTGGATGCGAAGCGCTCCTCCAATGCCAAATGAAGGTCTCCCTCACATAATTGGCCATCTCCCTCATATTGTGAATAGGAGGGAATGCCATACTTACCAAGGAGGCAGAGACACTGACTGCTCTTCCGACGTTTGCTGCCACTCTTGAGAGATAAACACTCGAGTATCCCATGTAGGAGCAGGATGATGTATTTATAGGGGAGGAATTGGGGGAGCTGAAGGCAAGGGAAACTCCCAAGAACCTAATGGCCAATGCACCCGAGACACGTATCCGTTCGACCAACATGAATTAATTACAAGCAAAGAAACAGACTATTCAACAAAATATAAAAGTACGATCTTTACTACTGATTGGCATAAGTAGTACAAAGCAGAAATAGAAGGAAACATTAATGAAGGGAGGCGCCGCTCGTTTACAGAGTTAACGTCCTCCCCCTGCTTGACATCACCCTAAGGGGAGGCCGCTTCCTCAGGGGCCGCATCCTCATCCGCCGCTCCCCTACTCGAGCTCTCCTCCTGACGACCGACTCCCTCATTCTCTCCCAAGTCGCCCAAACCGAGCCTCGTAGATCCGGTCACCCAATAACCAGATCCACAACTCGAAGGCGCTCCAATGCAGTTCAGTAACAGCCACCTCCCACGACCGAAGCCTCCGTCCCTGCAGCACCCCAAGCCTTTCAGCCTCGTTTAGAAGCATCGTGTAGAAGATCACCTGGGGTAATTTCGGAAGCTCACGGTGCTCGGCAGCCTGTTTAGCCACGGACAGCTCAAAGCCCGGGCACAGGGTCTGAAAGTCTTTTGGGAGGGGCAAAGGGGGAAAGGCAATCCCGCGTCAGTCCCATAAAAAATGGCGGGTGACAAACTCACCCATCGCTTTTGTATCAAAGGAATGTGGAAAGGCCATGTGGAAAAGCCCGATAGCAGCTACTGCCGAATAGGGAAGTGTGGGAAACCCTACCTCAAGGGTTGCCTTCTATAATGGAGATAGCAGCAGTTTCATGCAGATACTATTCAAGCCTCGTAACCCGTGCATCAATGGACGGTGGCGCCAAGGCCGTCCATTTCCAAGGCTCGATTCCCAAGGGCCTCTGGATGCGTGACAACTGAGAATGGTGGTCGACATGCTACCTGACTATTCGCCTGACTCGACGTACATGTAAAATGTGGGGGGTTAAGTGATTGGAGAAAAATCCGACTCTTCTTAATGGGCTCTTACACGTCTATCTTACAGACCAGGCCCGTAAGTGGATTGGTGGGCCCAAGAGGTATCACCCTAGGGGCACCCTCAAGCCCATACTTACTCAGGGGCCTAGAACGCAACCTTAGGGACCTCTATTGGGCCCTACCGCTCCGGGACCGGCGGCCCGTATGGGCACTTCAGGTAAAGTTACTATTTTACCCTTTTCTAATAGGACTATAAACAGTGACCTGTTTTCCTCGGGAAAGGGGTTAGCAACCTGAGACACTGATTTCATACTGTGCCTTTTCTTTGGACTTTTGACTTGGATCTTACACTAACTTGACCATCGGAGAGGCGTTCTCCGGTCCACAACTCGGGGTTGACCTTTTTGCAGGTTGGGCCACTTGGAGTCGAGGATGACGAAGTGTTGACCGCCAGCTGTCAGATAAACCTGTTCCTTCGTCCCGCGTCATCCGTAACTGCACATTGAAGTATTTCATCCGGAATCAAAAGTCATTACAAGACCTAGCCTTAGGTGTAAGAGAGCCAAAACTAAGGTCAGTCTTAAGTAAACTCCCTAAGTAAATATCTCTATTAAAGGCAGCCAATGCCTCTAATTTGAGTGGTCTATCAAGCAGTGGACAAGTATCAACATCATGGCCACAGGAATCACAATAATCACATGAAACAAGAACATATGGAGTTTGAGAGTCCTTATAAGATACACCGTCAACCTGACTCTCGTCTAAAGGTATAGTATGCATCATGTAAGGGTTGAGAACACTCATCATTTGTTTTTGAAGTTTTTAAAGTTTTTCAATTTTTTGGGGGTGTGTTTTCAAGTTTTTTCAATTTTTTTTTCAATTTTTTTACTTTCCAATTTGTTTGGATTTTGGGAATTTTCAAGAAATGAAATAAACTAATCACGACTAATAATGAAATAAACAAAGTAAGACAAAATATATGTAACTAATAAGAAAGTAGCTAAGAAAAAGAAAATGCGACCTAATCTCACGCTGCCACTCCCTGCAACGATGCCAACAAGTTGTACGACAATTTTGAGTGTAAATTTAAAGTACAAGTGTACAACTTTCGCTATAGTACTTGAGGATCGTCTCTACTGGGACAACAATGAGATTAAAGCCACAAAAAATTGTTAGATTGTCCTAAAAGTAAAATTGAGTAACTAAGGGCCTGTTTGGGTTAGCAATTTGTATTAACTGTTTGAATTAGCTGTTTGTTGAAAAACTGTTTGATAAAATTAGCTGTTTCTGATAAAGTTGTAAAACAAAAAGGCTAATTCTTTAAAAAGCTCATGGAATTAGCTTTTTCAAATTAGTTTTTTGGACCCAAAAAACTCTTCTAAAAAGCTCTCTCACCGAACATCCAGATTAGTTTTTTTACTTGGTCAAACAGCTAATTTTGGTCAAAAAAAACTCTTTTTGCCCAAAAAGCTCTCCAAAAAACTGTTCGTCAAACACCGCCTAAATCAAACTAAATACTCAACATAAAATAATCTAAACACTAATTGCTTTTAACAAAACTACTCATCGATTACTAAACTAAATAAGAACCTAAAAATAACAACTACCATACACTTGAGAAATGGCAAGGAATAACGCAATTGACAAGAAATAGCAACCGAAGTAAAGTAAAGCTTATTATTTACCAAAATTAAAACCAGAATTATTATCTTAAGAACCAAAAATAAACCAAAGATGAACTACAATTCGAGGTGAGGAGGGAGAAGACTATTCGCGCTTTATGAAACTCAATTCATCTTCACCCCCTCCCCCCCAACTATGGCAATATACAAGAGAAAAATTAACCCAAAACCTACTAAGTTAGAGAAAAACTTAGGTTTGTGAACCAAAAAATTACTAAAGTAGAACACAAGCAGGAGAAATCATATTCAATCCAAATGAAAGTTATCACAATCAAAGCAAACAGATAACTAGAACAAACAAAGAACAATGGGCATGACAGAACAGAAACAGGGAAGGGAAATTTCAGATGTTTCAGCAGCATTCAACTAAGAGCATTACGAGAGAAGAATAATAGAAACCAAACCTAGATTTTGTGACTATAAAAGAGATGAAGTCGAACTCCATTAATGGCGAAGAGTGCTATTCAGCCGAGAATAGCCTAGAACCAGACATGCCAACTTCATTGCAATTACAAACTAGAAATCATGATTATCTATTCCAAATCAACAACTAAGCTTCAAATATACAAAATGCAAGCTACAGATCGAATCTAACTGAAAATCAAAATTGATGACCAAAATCGAACCTAAATCACTTAAATTTGAACTCGAAAATAAACAACCCTAAAAATTATCCAAAAATTAACACTGAAACTAACAATAACCCTAAAACCTAGCTAAAACCTAAAATTACCTCCTTGTTTAGTTGCAACATTCGATTTATAGGCAGCCCATTCTTTAATCTTAGCCCTTCGATTGTGCCCCTGATATGGGCGGTGGGATGATTGATGTGCTGGCGGTCAAGGAGGTGATTTGGTGTGGTGGGTGCACGCGAAGTGGTGGAGGCGATGCTGGGGATGGTTTGGTTTCAAGAGAAAGAGAGATGATGCAAAGAGGGAGAGAGATCACGAGATGAGGAAGATGGAGGGGAAGCATCAGGTTTCTAGTCTGGTGGACGAGAGAGAAGGAGTGTCGAGAAGAGAGAGAGAGTGCGAGGGATAACTGGGGGGTGAACGAGCACATGTAGGGCACGTGGAGCAGCTAGGGTCTAAATTTAATTTTCTTTTTTTCTTTTATTTTTGTTGATGGAAAAAAGCAGTTGGGCAGAATCTTAGGCTGCTGCTTCAATCCTTATTTCATGGCCTGAATTTTCATTTTCCTACAATTTCTTTATGTTTTCTGATTTTCAACACCTACAAAAATTAAACAAAATTAAATAAAAAATTTTAACATAATAATTATTCCGAGCATAAATGAGGTATAAATGTATTGTAAAAATATCGTATTTTTGGTGCAAACAGACAGTGTAGCACTCCCAGCCCTAGGGTCAGGAGCGTTACGTTTTCTTACTTCTTACTTGATTCCTGGGATGAAACGGACAGAGTTTCGCCTATAAACTGATCATTTCCCAGGCTAAAAGCCTTACAACAAATCCCTGCATGGAATGGAAACATATAAAACTTCTAGAACAAGCTCAATGACTACACGCCGGAGTTCACAACTCCACGGGACACTCGCCCGGAGTACACCAACCATAAAGTTCATTAATAAAGAAGAAAATCAAATATACAACTCAACAGTTACATAACCGGAGTACTGGGATTTACATCCCAAAACACAGCTAATTTCAACTAAAGACATCTAACCAATCAGATGGTTGGCTCACATGGCCATACAGAGCGACTCATAAACAATATGCATGATATGAGCTAGAAAACTTAGTTTACAACATTTACAAACTATGAATACGTTATATTACATCGTTAAACACATGAATCTACTATTATATGGCACACATAACTCCTTTTCAACCAGGGGCAAACTCCAGCTCAGCGTAAGTAGCTTGACTTCCACCTGTCATAACAAAGGCCTGGGGAAAAGGGGGAAAGAGTAATGGGATAAGCAACCACACGCTCAGTGAGAATTCCCTTACTCATTAAAATCCAAACCAGTTGCAGACAATAATACTAATAATAGCCACATATCACGCATTCATACTTTACTATCATATTAGGCAATCATAGTTCCCAAGGAAAGATTACCCTCCTTAAACTTCATTCCAACCACTCAACTCAATTCTAGGCCCTCAATGACCAAACTTCCCTACTAGTAGGCATTCAGGCATATAAACAAGTATGCAACAAGGACTGAATACAAAGGTCTTCAAACTCACTTTTGAAAACATAGTGACTCTCGATAAATACCAAGAATGGTTTATAACCCACACAAACTCCTTTAAAGCTTATAATTCTTTCTAAAAGTACTCAAAACATCTAAACTGATAAGAAAGACTTGGCAAGAAACATTCTTTCATGGAATATGTGCATTGAAAAACTTGAATGTACGATGCATTACTAAGATGTAACTATACTTCATTTGAAATTTCATTCAAACCATATTCAGAACACATTCATAAAATATATACAGGTTACGTACATCTGAAAGCTTTCTTCTTTTCCCAAAAACGCTTTGCCTCGCCTCTTGAGGCTCGTGTTACTTTAAAAGAACTTCTTTTCTTTTCTGAACTGCTTAGAATGGCAGAAGCCAAATCTTCTTTTTATCAGAAATTTACTTATAACATTAAAAAAAACATCTTATTGTGCTGGCTAGGGAGGTCAACACCGCCCTTAAGTGAGATCGTCACTCTTAATCTACATTATCTTCGGGGTATACGTACTTAACTTTTGGCCAAACGCGTCTTAGCAGAGCAAATCTAACCTCGATACTGTCCTTTGTGAGGTAACAGCTCACACCAGGATAATCGTATCCTGAGTCCAGTCCCCCTCAAGGTTTTCTTACGCGCCACAACTTCATAACTTATCTGGGGAACAGCTCACACCAAGATAATTCATATCTTGAGTCCAGTTCCCAGAAACAGCTCACACTAAGATGATTCATATCTTGAGTCCAGTTCCTAACTTTTCTTTAGGGGGAAACAGCTCACGCTATCTTTGCATCTAGTTTTCAGGAATAGCTCACACCGAGATAACCCATATCTTGAGTCCAGTTCCTACCCTTTGGCCAATTGCCTAGTACTTTCTTAGCCTTTAAGATCGTATTTCATTTCTCTTTTTCAAATGCTTACTTTGTTGATATAAACGTACTAACTCGTAAAACGACTTTACTTTTAACTTTAAAGCTTTGTATAAACGTAATACGTTTGTTAACACGTAAATCGACTTCGTAAATGACTTAAAAGCTTCATATAGACGTGATAAGTTTATTAACATGTAAATCAACTTCCTTTGAAACTTAAAAGCGTCTTAAAAGTGTAATAAGCTTGTTAATACCTAAACCGACCTCGCTTTAAATTTAAAAGCTACTTATAAACGTAATACGTTTACTAAATCGTAAAACGACTTAGTTTCTAACTTAAATGCTTTGTACGAACGTAATAAGTTTGCTAAATCGTAAAACAACTCCGTTTCTAGTTTAAAAGCTTCGTATAAACGTAATAAGGTTGCCAAATCGTAAAACGACTTCGTTTTCAACTTAAAAGCTTCGTATAAACGTATCAAGTTTGCTAAATCATAAGACGATTTTGTGTTCAACTTAAAAGCTTCTTAATAACGTAATACGTTTGTTAGTTTGTAAAACGACTTCGTTTTAAACTTACAAGCTTCTTATAAACGAAACAAGATTTGTTAACACGTAAATCGGCTTTATAAATAACTTAAAGGCTTCTTATAAATGTAAAATGTTTACTAAATCGTAAAACGACTTAGTTTCTAACTTAAATGCTTCGTATAAATGTAATAGGGTTGCTAAATCGTAAAACGACTTCGTTTTCAACTTAAAAACTTCTTATAAATGTAAACCGATTGCTAACTCATAAAACGACTTCACTTTCTAGCTAAAAAGCTTCTTTTACATGTAATACGTTTGCTAAATCGTAGATCGAAGCTCGTTTGAGACATAACGTGCTTAGCTAACGTTTAATTCAAACTAAATTCGAAATCGAAACCCATTTGAGACTTAAATACTTAGCTAGCAATAAACGCAAGCTAGATTCGTTTGAAAATTCCTTTTTAACTCAAAGAGAGGTGCTTAAGCAAATTAAGACCTTCGTTCGCTTTCAAGCTCATTATTATTCAAAACTTAACTCAAAATAATTAGTTAGTGTGTAACTTAAATTAGATTCATAATAAAACTTCAGTTGTCATTCTACAGCTCGCTTCAATTCCTTCTAAAACTTAAGAAGGGTGTATAAATAAACTAAAGGCTTAAAACGTTTCCAAACTTGCTACTGTTTAAAAACTTAAAGTACTTGGCACGTTTATAAGGCGATTTAAGGTTTCTTTCTATATTTTCAGCACAAATAATTCTTAAAGTCATTATGGACTTATTAGCTCTTTAATCGAAACTCAATAGAACCTTAACTAAGCAAATAACATGCAAATAAGCTAAGTTTCATGATTAGTACCTTAAGGTGCTCTTTTTCGAGTCCTTTAAATTGCTTTAAACACGAGGATGAGTTATAACAAACCAATGCTTTAAATATTTTCAAATTTACTTTTAGTTCACTTTTAAACTTCCTAAACTTATCGACTATTCAGTCGAGTCACTAACTGCATAGTTCGAGGATTTAGGATCTCTTTTAGGCCACAAACATCTTAATCAACTAACAGGTAATTGGTAGGCACTTAGAAGCGTTCGAAATCATAAAAACAAGCTTTCTAAATGGTCCTTTTCTCTTTAAAGATGTATTAACTTTTAGGAAGAATCGGCCACATAGCACATTGAAGGGAAGAGGAGTTTACACATAGCACATTCATGCACTTCATATCACAACTCATTAAGCCACACATGGCCTCGCAATCCACAGGATTGCGACAATTCACAACCTTATCTCCCTCCTCACATAGCACTGACCACAAGAATCTCAAACCATACAAAAGTTCTACCTCAAACCATCCAACTGCCAAGCTCGGTTCAATATTGACATGTACAAACCAATAATTTATAAAACCATCATGTATAAGCATAACATTCTCAACAATAGCCCAATATAGAAATTTATGCAATTGTAGTGATTTAGCAATAACTCTTAAATAGAAGTCAACATGCTTGTCTAATGCCTTAATTCGCCCGTTTAGCATTTTTAAACTTCAAAACATGATTCAGGGCTAATTAACTGACAAAGCGATAATACTAAGGTGATAATCTGATTATTAATAATTCAATGAACTTCCAAACTATCTAACTATAAATAATCCAACAGCAGTTTAACATCCAATTAACCCACAATTAATATCATGTTCGTAATTCCCCCAATTTCAATTCTAGGTTTACCCTAACTGATTTTAATCCTCAATTAACATGCGCTAACTAATTTTGTTAAAATCATCGAAATTAGTAGTAAATTAGGAGGAAAGGAACCTTCACCTCGATTCCAAGCTAGATGATCGTTCGAAGCTGCTAGGCTGGGCTCTAGGTGTTCAAACAACACCAACCCCTCGACTCTTGCTCACCGAGCACGAACAGAGCCCAACACTGTGCCCAACCGTGCCATTCGAACTCTAATTTGACCCAAATTTCACCCACCGACTCGGTGCCTTTTGCTAAGGCTTGTGCTGCGAATTTAGCTCTAATTTGTAGAGGAATTGGAGTGGCTAGGGACATAAATGCATGGCCGAGCATGGATACACGTTCGACGCCCCAAATCGTCGCACAAACCCACCAAGATCGTGGCGAAATCCTTCCAATTTTGCCCAGATTTCATGGCTAAGGGTTCGTTTGGTGGTGGGAAACATTGAATAAGGGCCAGAGCAAGGTGGGTATGGCGAAATTTTGATGGATTTATGAAGCTTGAGGTGCATCCATGGAGGAGGTGAGCTGAGGAAGAAGACAAAGAGCAAAGAGAGAGACAGAGAGCGACATGCCCTGAAATTGGGGGGTGGGCTCGCGGGCAGGTGAGGAAGAAAAGAGGGACACGCCCAAATTATCAATTTGCCCCTCCCTACTCTCTTTCATTTATTTTTGGTCCAAACTAATCAATACTTGACACCGCTAATATACTTCGTAACTCGTATTCTAAACCCAAATTGATAATATAACATTTCATCAATTACTAGTTCCCAAGTGTGACAAGGTTCGATTTAGTAATCATCGAACTATTTCTAAGGTTGACAACCTAATCGTATTCGGGTTCCTAATTGATTTAGTACTCGCTAATAACCGTTAATGGGGCTTATTAAAAATCATTGAATGATTTTCAAAACTAATAACAATAATATCAATAATAATAATCAATGGCAATAACATCCTTTTTAATAAAATTAACGCTCACATAGGACTTAGAAAATAATTTTAGCTCATATCGCTAATAAAATAGGGTTTTTATAACGCAAAAAGGCATCACGAACAACTCGACGGAATATAAAGTACGCGGGCCTTACACTCTCCCCCCCTAAAAGAATTTCGTCCTCGAAATTGCTTACTTGGAGGAATTAGTGGGTGTACTTCATCTGTATCTCTTTCACAATCCAAGCCACTTTATGCTTAGCTATTCATTCCATCTTCATGATAGCATCCCATCCTTAGATTTCTGGTCGTACCAAGTCATCAGGGGGTATTTTCCCTTGTATTATATAACTGAATCTCTACAGGTATGACTGGTATGATAGATACTTCCTAAGGAAGAGGCCATGAAATGTTGCATACGCATCTCATGAGCTTTACTAACAAGTTCCTTTGCAATTCAAGAATGACAAGCGGGCGAGCAGTACCAGTATGATAGACTGGGGCCATAAAGTTGGTTATGAAGAGAATGCCTGACCTTGTGTTGGCAGGTTCCCAAGTCTCTTTTCCCTTCTAGCTAAGCATCCGACTGCCAGTTTATGGCTTCTGGTTGCTTTTATTGTCCCCTAAGGGAGTGCCAATGGTTAGGCGATCTCGTTGGGCCACTAGCTTGATTCCCGTTCCGGTTCTCTGAGGGTGACCCCAACTATTCCATGTGACCCTTGGGCAATTAGTGGCTTTGTGACCCTTTTCACCACATTCAAAATATGAGCCTGTAAAGCTTCTGCATGAGCCAGGGTGCTGACGTCCACACTGGCTGCAGGTTTTCCTTGGTCTCCATTGGGCGGCTTGCTTTCCCTTATCCTGTTTTATGTCAGATTTGAATCTCTTAAAGTTTGTGCTTCCTTAGAAATTGGGTTCTCCAGGGCCAATTTCCCTCTTTACTCAGCCTGTTTCTTTGTTTTCAATCTTGGTCTCATCTATGATGCGGGCTACCTTCACAACCCTCTGGTACATTTCTTGACAGTTGGTATATACGTACCCTGCTATTATCTGCTTTATTTCTCTTTTTAGTCCCTGTTCGAAGTGGTTCATTCTCATTTCTTCGGTGGCCACCTAATTTGAAGCAAATCGGCTCAGCTCATTGAACTTCGCCGCATATTCCATCACGCTCATTTCTCCTTGTTTCAAGCATTAAAACTCCCGTTCTTTAACCCTTCTTACGTCTCGAGGGTAATATTGAGTGTCCATTAAGGCTTTCAGTTGGTTCCAGGTTAACACCGGTTCACCTACCATAGGTTTCACTGTTCCCCACCAGAATTCAGTTTCTTTTTCAAATTGGTAAGCAGTTAGGTGCACCTTGAACCTCTTAGGGCACTCCATGATCTCAAATAAGTTTTCCATTCTCTAAAGTCACTCCTCATATACCATAGGGTCAGTTCCACCTTCAAACTTAGGAGGCTTAAGCTTATTAAATTGACATATCATCTCCACGGTAGTTGGTTCTGGTATGAGTTTGCATTGAGGAGGCATCTATCACACAATTACACAAGGAATCACTTAGTTATAATTTCAACTAGGATGAACTCCCTTGGTTAATGAAATGGTTCGCAAATGGCGAGAGTTGTTATGAATAGCCCCAGGTCTAATTCAGTTTAACCTTCATATAGTCATACGCGCATATCACATCTTATCCAAAAGAAATACACGTGCATGCTTAAACAAACTAGTGAATCTATAACGCTTGGTTAGCACCCACTGCACTTATTTTGTTGAACATTGATAGCGTGACTTAGGAGTCACGGAAGATCTCATCATCCTAGCAGTTCATAATTTAAGGAAAATAAACTAAAAGGGTTTACATTCTAATATACGACCCACATTTATCTGATTGGCTTAAGCGGATCACACAAAAGTCAATCACTCAAGTCAACTGGCACCTTGGGAACATATTTGCATCAAGGTGCACCCACAACGTCACTTCAAGGTGGGGGGAAGCTACTTAACTGTTATACTAATGCACAACTTGCCCCTCTTAGTCAATCGACTTACTTGAGCCACACATAAGTCACAAATGTCCATATTATAAGGCACACTTGCACTCAAAGAAGGCATATGTCACATAATCACAAAGTATTCCTAGACGACTAGATAAAATGCAAGACTCAGATCGTAGCCTATGGTCGCAGGACCTTCGCTCTGATACCATCAATCTAACACCCCCAGCCCTAGGGTCAGGAGCGTTACGTTTTCTTACTTCTTACTTAATTTCTGGGATGAAACGGACAGAGTTTCGCCTATAAACTGATCATTTCCTAGGCTAAAAGCCCTACAACAAATCCTTGCATGGAATGGAAACATATAAAACTTCTAGAACAAGCTCAACGGCTACACGCCGGAGTCCACAGCTCTACGGGACACTCGCCCGGAGTACACCAACCATAAAATTCATTAATAGAGAAGAAAATCAAATATACAACTCAACGGTTACATAACCAGAGTACTGGGGTTTACATCCCAAAACACAGCTAAGTTCAACTAAAGACATCTAACCAATCAGATGGTTGGCTCACATGGCCATACAGAGCGACTCATAAACAATATGCATGATATGAGCTAGAAAACTTGGTTTACAACATTTACAATTACAAACTATGAACACGTTATATTACATCGTTAAACACATGAATCTACTTCTATATGGCACGCATAACTCTTTTTCCAGCAGGGGTAAACTCCAGCTCAGCACAAGTAGCTTGACTTTCACCTGTCGTAACAAAGGCCTGGGGAAAAGGGGGAATGAGTAATGGGATGAGCAACCATACGCTTAGTGAGAATTCCCTTACTCCTTAAAATCCAAAATAGTTGTAAGCAATAATACTAATAATAGCCACATATTAGGCATTCATACTTTACTATCACATTAGGCAATCATAGTTCCCAAGGAAAGATTACCCTCCTTAAACTTCATTCCAACCACTCAACTCAATTCTAGGCCCTCAATGTCCAAACTTCCCTATTAGCAGGCATTCAGGCACATAAACAAGTATGCAATAAGGACTGAATAGAAAGGCCTTCAAACTCACTTTTGAAAACATAGTGACTCTTGATAACTACCAAGAATGGCTTATAATCTCCACAAACTCCTTTAAAGCTTATAACTCTTTCTAAAAGTACTCAAAACATCTAAACTGGTAAGAAAGACTTGGCAAGAAACATTCTTTCATGGAATATGTATATTGGAAAGCTTGAATGTACGATGCATTACTAAGATGTAACTATACGTCATTTGAAATTTCATTCAAACCATATTCAGAACACATTCATAAAATATATACAGGTTACGTACATTTGAAAACTTTCTTCTTTTCCCAAAAACGCTTTGCTTGGCCTCTTGAGGCTCGTGTTACTTTAAAAGAACTTCTTTTCTTTTCTGAACTGCTTAGAATGGTAGAAGCCAAATCTTCTTTTTATCAGAAACTTACTTATAACATAAAAAAAAATCTTATTGTGCTGGCTAGAGAGGTCAACACCGCCCTTAAGTGAGATCGTCACTCTTAATCTACGTTATCTCTGGGGTATACGTACTAAACTTTTGGCCAAAACGCGTCTTAGCAGAGCAAATCTAACCTCGATACTATCCTCTGTGGGGCAACAGCTCACACCAGGATAATCGTATCCTGAGTCCAGTCTCCCTCAAGGTTCTCTTACGCACTACAACTTCATAACTTATCTAGGGAACAGCTCATACCAAGATAATTTATATCTTGAGTCCAGTTCTTAACTTTTCTTTGGGGGGAAACAGCTCACGCTATCTTTACGTCTAGTTTCTAGGAACAGTTCACACCAAAATAACTTATATCTTGAGTCCAGTTCCTACCCTCTGGCCAATTGCCCAGCACTTTCTTAGCCTTTAAGATCGTATTTCATTTCTCTTTTTCAAATGCTTACTTTGCTGAAAACTTACTTTTTAACAAACGAATATAATCTTTCTAAATGCTTATAGCTCATTTCGTTTTTAATTTAAAAACTTCTTATAAACGTACTAACCTGTAAAACGACTTTACTTTTAACTTTAAAAGCTTCATATAAATGTAATACGTTTGTTAACACGCAATTCGACTTCGTAAATGACTTAAAAGCTTCATATAGACGTGATAAGTTTATTAACATATAAATCAACTTCTTTGAAACTTAAAAGCTTCTTAAAAGTGTAATAAGCTTGTTAATACCTAGACCAACTTTGCTTTAAATTTAAAAGCCGCTTATAAACGTAATACGTTTACTAAATCGTAAAACGACTTAGTTTCTAACTTAAATGCTTTGTACGAACGTAATAAGTTTGCTAAATCGTAAAACGACTCCGTTTCTAGTTTAAAAGCTTCGTATAAACGTAATAAGGTTGCTAAATCATAAAACCACTTCGTTTTCAACTTAAAAGCTTCGTATAAACGTATTAAGTTTTCTAAATCATAAGACGATTTCGTGTTCAGCTTAAAAGCTTCTTAATAACATAATACGTTTGTTAGTTTGTAAAACGACTTCGTTTTAAACTTACAAGCTTCTTATAAACGAAATAAGATTTGTTAACACTTAAATTGGCTTCGTTAATAACTTAAAGGCTTTTATAAACGTAAAATGTTTACTAAATCGTAAAACGACTTAGTTTCTAACTTAAATGCTTCGTATAAATGTAATAGGGTTGCTAAATCGTAAAACGACTTCGTTTTCAACTCAAAAACTTTTTATAAATGTAAAACGATTGCTAACTCATAAAACGACTTCACTTTTTGGCTAAAAAGCTTCTTTTACGCGTAATACGTTTGCTAAATCGTAGATCGAAACTCGTTTGAGACGTAACGTGCTTAGTTAACGTTTAATTCAAACTAAGTTCGAATCGAAACCCATTTGAGACTTAAATACTTAGTTAGCAATAAACGTAAGCTAGATTCGTTTGAAAATTCCTTTTTAACTCAAAGAGAGGTGCTTAAGCAAATTAAGACCTTCGATCGCTTTCAAGCTCATTATTATTCAAAACTTAACTCAAAATAATTAGTTAGCGTGTAACTCAAATTAGATTCATAATAAAACTTCAGTTGTCATTCTATAGCTCGCTTCAATTCCTTTTAAAACTCAAGAAGGGTGTATAAATAAACTAAAGGCTTAAAACGTTCCCAAACTTGCTACTATTCAAAAACTTAAAGTACTTGGCACGTTTATAAGGCGATTTAAGGTTTCTTTCTATATTTTCAACAGAAATGATTCTTAAAGTCGTTATGGACTTACTAGCTCTTTAATCGAAACTCAATAGACACTTAAGTAAGCAAATAACATGCAAATAAGCTAAGTTTCATGATTAGTGCCTTAAGGTGCTCTTTTTCGGGTCATTTAAATTGCTTTAGACACGAGGAGGAGTTATAACAAACCAATGCTTTAAACATTTTCAAATTTACTTTTAGTTCACTTTTAAACTTCCTAAACCTATCGACTATTCAGTCGAGTCGCTACCTGAATAGTTCGAGGATTTAGGATCTCTTTTAGGCCACAAACATCTTAATCAACTAACAAGTAATTGGTAGGCACTTAGAAGCGTTCGAAATCATAAAAACAAGCTTTCTAAATAGTCCTTTTCTCTTTTAAAGACGTATTAACTTTTAGGAAGAATCGGCCACATAGCACATTGAGGCGGAGAGGAGTTTACACATAGCACATTCATGCACTTTATATCACAACTCATTTAGCCACACATGGCCTCGCAATCCACAGGATTGCGGTAATTCACAACCCTATCTCCCTCCTCACACAGCACCGACCACAAAAACCTCAAACCACTCAATAGTTCCACCTCAAACCATCCAACTGCCAAGCTCGGCAATATTGACATGTACAAACCAATAATTCATAAAACCATCATGTATGAGCATAACATTCTTAACAATAGCCCAATATAGAAATTTACGTAATTGTACTGATTTAGCGATAACTCCTAAACAGAAACCAACATGCTTGTCTAATGCCTTAATTCGCCCATTTAGCATTTTTAAACTTCAAAATATGATCAGGGCTAATTAACTGACAAAGCAACAACACTAAGGTCATAATCTGATTATCAATAATTCAATGAACTTCCAAACTGTCTAGCTATAAATAATCCAACAGCAGTTTCAACATCCAATTAACCCACAATTAATATCATGTTCGTAATTCCCCCAATTTCAATTCTAGGTTACCCCAACTGATTTCAATCCTCAATTAACATGCGCTAACTAATTTAGTTAAAATCATTAAAATTAGTAGTGATTTAGGAAGAAAGGAATCCTCACCTCGATTCCAAGCTAGATGATTGTTCGAAGCTGCTAGGCTGGGCTCTAGGTGTTCAAACAACACCAACCCCTCGACTCTTGCTCACCGTGCCTAACCGTGACATTCGAACCCTGATTTGACCCAAATTTCACCCACCGACTCGGTGCCCTTTGCTAAGGCTTGTGCTGCGAATTTAA
This sequence comes from Carnegiea gigantea, assembly GCA_029747015.1. NCBI lineage: Eukaryota > Viridiplantae > Streptophyta > Magnoliopsida > Caryophyllales > Cactaceae > Carnegiea > Carnegiea gigantea. Next base: position 371,760 of record JAKOGI010000601.1, on the reverse strand, counting down.
CTCCGATTTGTAGAGGAATTGGAGTGGCTAGGGACATAAATGCATGGCCGAGCATGGGTCCACGCTCGATGCCCCAAATCGTCACCCAAACCCACCAAGATCGTGGCGAAATCCTTCCAATTTTGCCCAGATTTCATGGCTAAGGGTTCGTTTGGTGGTGGGAAACGTTGAATGAGGGCCAGAGCAAGGTGGGTGTGGCGAAATTTTGATGGATTTGTGAAGCTTGAGGCGCGTCCATGGAGGAGGTGAGTTGAGGAAGAAGAAGAAGAGCAGAGAGAGAGAGAGAGCGACATGTCGTGAAATTGGGGGGGGGGCTCGTGGGCAGGTAAGGAAGAAAAGAGGGACACACACAAATTACCAATTTGCCCCTCCCTACTGTCTTTCATTTATTTTTGGTCCAAACTAATCAATACTTGACACCGCTAATATATTTCGTAACCCGTATTCTAAACCCAAATCGATAATATAACATTTCATCGATTACTCGTTCCCAAATGTGACAAGGTTCAATTTAGTAATCATCGAACTACTTCTAAGCTTGACAACCTAATCGTATTCGGGTTCCTAATCGATTTAGTACTCGCTAATAACCGTCAATGGCGCTTATTAAAAATCATTGAATGATTTTCAAAACTAACAACAATAATATCAATAATAATAATCAGTGGCAATAACATCCTTTTTAATAAAATTAACGCTCACATAGGACTTAGAAAATAATTTTAGCTCATATCGCTAATAAAATAGGGTTTTTATAACGCAAAATGGCATCACGAACAACTCGACGGAACACAAAGTACGCAGGCCTTACAGACAGACTCTAACAATAAGCACTGAAGTGCAGTATTCAGAATCAAAGAAGGAGAAAAACTCTACAAATATTGCAGTAAAAGTTTTAATAAAACAGAATGCGACTATCCCACAATAAAGAAATCCTTACAGTCATAAAAGGAATTAAAAAGTTCTTAATTTTTTAGCTCCAAAACCTTTTCTTATTCGAGCTGGTTGCGAAGGGATACTTTATTTTGTCAAAATAATTTATCAAATATGCAATCGCAAGGGTTGTTTCTGCATTGACTATTATGGCTTAACTAATTTTCCTTCTCTATTAAACAAATAAAAGGATCGAGGAGTTTTTTGGTAGATAGTTTAACTTATGAACTCGCCAATGGTGATCATTAGAGCAGAACTTCTGCAGGAAAAGAAGGAAATTCAAAATAAAATGTCATTACTGGTAGAACCGGTTTCTCCATCTAGTAGAATTGTTATGAACATTTTGAAATTTCATACAAAAAGTAGATCATGTTTTGGTCTGTTGTCTTCTGCATATCTAATAGTACAAAGATTAAGCCTTTTAGAATTATAAATGAATTACCTAAATTGTCCTTATGATATTCAAGAAAAAATAAGTTCACATGTTCAAGAGAAATGGTTCAAACAACTGGCATGTGACCTAACATCGACTACTATCATAATTATTCTTATGATATTTGGGAGTCATACAGTACTATGATTTTGTTGATAGATTAGAAATTGGTGATATTAGATTCCCAATAAATTCAATCCCTCCAGATGACACAATCATAAAAGTCTAAAAATATGAAGTGATAGCTTACCTCATCATGGAAATCTCATATTCAAAGTTTCGTCTTAAGACTAACTAAGTTTCAACAATGCATAGTTAAAAGAACACATTAGATTCTCACATTCCTTGATGGTCCAACAAAAATTTCATACAGTAGAAGTCTGTATGTCGAGGTACATTATATAGTCATTGAGTATGAAACTGGAATAGGCCAAACCAACATGTTATCTAGTTCAATTAGTTGATTTAGACGATCCCAATGACCAACATCAAGAATGGTTTCCAAAATGAAAAGAAGTAGCTACTATCTGCCTTAACAAGAGCCATTGATTTTTACAACATGCATCATCAAATGTGACCATTAATTGAATAAGGAAGAACATTAATGTATTAGGAGGAACAGTACTTTTATTTGTTACTATGATTTCAGCAAATACATGAAGGTAGAAGGAGTTACTTCAGAAGATGTCTTTGATTATTTTTTTGCTGTTAGAGCCGAAAAATTCTTATCAGAAAAAAGAAAGAAATATCTTTATTTGAAAAAGAGGATCGACAGTATCTTCAAGTTGATGAAGATTTTGATGATTATATCGATAATTATGAACTGGAAGATATTATTGGAGATGAAGATATGCATAATCTCAATATGAATTGCTAGTCTTGTCAATATTAAGTGTTCTGAAAAGTTGTTGCACCATGATTATATTTTGTCAAGTGTCAAGTCAGTAAAAGAATGCAGTCTACTATAACCACGTAAGGACAATTGAAAAATATTAGTGTGTACTGTAGCCATTAAGACATCTTATATAGCTCAACTCCTCTATGAGGAGAGGCAGAGTGTTGAGAAGAGACATGGTTATTGGAGCATACTTGAGCAAAAGAGATGTCGGGTATCTCCATTTTTTGGTGAGCAAGCATCTTTGATTATTTTAGTAGCTTAATTCTTGTTCTACCTTTCCACTTTTAAGCTTTCAATAAAGGAAGTTTTTCAGCAGGGAACATTATTGAATCGACTCTTATGTCTTAAATATTACAATTTCTTGATTAAATCTCATTATCCTTTCAATCATAAAATTTGATTAGTGACTACGGCCTGAAGTAGAAAACGAAACAGATCTATGCTGTGTCAGATCTAAGGGATGTGTAGTTGAGATTAACAATATATGTAAACCGAAAATTAAAGAAATGCCAATGTCTAATGTCGACTAAATTCAGGTAATAGTCAAAACTCTCTAATTAAGTTTTATTAATTTGCTAAGCATGGTGGGTCTGTAATCACTGAAAATATAATACTTATGATATGATAAATACATTGTGATAACTAGTAAAGTCATTATAAGAACGTAAATCATTTAAAACAAGTATATTTTCTTGAAAAACTAAAAAAATAGTAAAATTACTAAAAATACTCCATTTGGACAAAAGTTGAAAAACTCAAAGTTTCGGGACCAAATTATAAGAAAAAGGACATAATAATCTATCGTTTGAAAACATAGGGTACCTAAATATTATTTTTAAAAAGTCAGTTACCTAAAAGTTATTATCCTAAAACTCAGAGTACCTGAGAGTTATTTTTTGTATAATATAATAGTTTTTACTTTTTATGCTAACAACATACTTTATACCAAGGCAGGTAAAACTTCGGGTCCAGATAAATCAGACATTCGGACAAAAAATTCATACTTGGGCCCTGTCCAGATCATAAATCGGACACTCTGACAAGACCCAAACTCGAACTCGGAACTGAATATATGATGTCCGTACCCGATTGTCCGAATTTCTAAATTAGCGATACGATATTTGGATATTTTGGCTGAAATTTTGTCTGATTGAACTCAATCCTGATTTTTCAATGTTTGACCTCAATTATCCGAAGTTGTTTTTATAAAATTTTCTGCAAAATTTGGGCCAAAATTACACATAAAAGTAGTTATCCGATATTCGAACCCGATTGTCTGAATTTGTCCGAACATGAAATGGTTCAAAAATCCAGACAGTTGGAACCCGAATGCCCAAACACGAACCCGGCCCGAATTTAAATTCTAACATGAGTGGCTGCCCGAATTTTAAATCCAGACATAAATTTTGTGACTATATTTGATTTTTTTCAGATTAAACAAATACAAATCATCGGATCAGGCAGATTTTGGCGAGCCCTACTTCAGGCTTTACAAAATATTTATGATTTTCTACCTTTACAACGTGTAGTAACTTAAGTTAGGGCCGGCAAAAATTCGGGTCTGAGACGATTCGGGTTCGGACAAATCGGACATTCGGACAAAAATTTCATACCGGTCCCTGTCCGGATTATAAATCATATACTCTGATCAGACCCGGACCTAGACCTGAATATCCGATGTTCGGACCCGGTTGTCCAAATGTTCGAATTTGTGATATGATTTTATAATATTCTGCCCGAAATTTTGTGTGACCAAACCCGAACCCGATTTTTCAATATCCGAACCCAGTTGTCCGAAATTGTTTTTATAAAATTTTTTGGAGAAAACTAAGATTACACATAAACATAGTTGTCCAATGTTCGAATCCCATTATCCGATTGTCCGAACCCGATTATCCGATTGTCCGAATTCGTCCGAACCCGAAAGGGTTCAAAAATCCGGAAGACCCGAACCCGAATGCCCAAATCCAAACTCGACCCGAATTTACATTCGGACATGATCGATTGTCCAAATTTTAAATGCGGACATATATTTTGTGACCGTACCTGACTTTTTTTTATATTTGACAAATTCAGATAATCAGATCGGACAGATTTTTACTAGCCCTAGCTTAAATACTAAGAATTGGCGGGATTGTATCTTGTATGACTAGAGCTGCTTGCCAGCTAGATTAGGGAGGAGGCATTCTTCAACAAGTAGGAGAGAAACGACATTCGGGGTTGGCCCAGAAACTTATTGCTTTCAACTTCAATCTTGCTTGTTGACCTCGTTGATCCACTAGAACCTTCTCCGACATTCTAATAGTCTCTTCCCCCCCCCCCCCCTCCTTCACAGATCTCACGAGCTCCCTTGTCTCCCAATCATCAAACCCTTTATACATCATTAAATACCCAACAATCGCCGACACCCAGATCAACAACAATTCCACAAAACTCTTACCATCGTTCAATTCCCACTTCCCAAAATGTCTCTGCTCTCTACATTCTTCGACAACCCCAGCATTCTGGAACCCTATTTCAAGCCAATTGCAGGCGACGAATTCGACACTAACTATGCTTCAATGAACTGGAGAGAGACCAAGGACGCTCACATCTACGAATTGGAACTTCCGGGTCTAACCAAAGACAACGTCCAGCTGGAGCTACACGAAGGAAACGTGCTCAGAATCAGCGCAGAGAGAAAGGAAGAAGACGAATTGGTAAGCAAAAAGGAAACATGGCGTTGCAAAGAACGCCCTCGCGGTGGGTTCTCGAGGCAGTTCAGGCTCCCTGAAGAAGCCAAGGTTGATGAGATCAAAGCTTCGATGAGTAATGGAGTTTTGGTGGTGACTGTGCCCAAGGATCAGGAGCTGATCAAGAGGTTGAAAAAGGGTAAGCATAACCACCATCATTTGAAGGTGGTTGTGATTGAGGGCGGAGATGGCGAAGAGGAGCGTCACGGGGTTAAGGGACTTGGGCGGTTCGTATGCTGCAAAGTTTGATTAGTTGAATTTGATTTTGATTTTGGTTTTGATCTTGGTTTTGATTTTCATTGTGATTGTGATTGTGACTGTGACTGTGTTTGTTGGTGTGTTTATGTGTGGCTAATGGGTATGGCTATCTCGGTTATGCAGTAGTCTTCTGAATTTGTGAGATAGTACTGTGACGTGTACATAATCTATTATTGAGTGATGTAAAAATTTTGCCTTATAGTTTTTGCATTTTTATTCTAGGAATGTGCTTTTTAAGTTTTCTTTGTTAAACCTTTTTTTCATTTTTTGGTTTCTTCTGTCATATTTTTGGTTTGAAATCGGGATCAGGATTAGTAACACAAAACAACAACAAAAATTTTGGTGTTGATTCTGCTTGCGGCGATGAGGCATCCTTGTTCCTATAAGTTCTGATAAACTTGTGCAAATTTTTAGCAAATGTTTTTGATAAGTTCAATTTATTGATAAACTTATGAAAACAAATTTTAGAAAATATTTTTGATAAGTTGAATTCGTCTCAAACACATCAGATTAAAGAGAGAGAAATACAAACAACCTCTAAATTGTTCTACTTTGGATTGAGATCACATGTATGTGTCAAATATGCACCAGAGAGGAGAAGAGAATTGTGCGTGTGATCATTATTGCAGCAGCCAAATACAATCATATATACACATGCTTTACATTAGCTTTCCTTCTAACCCTGGCTTAGTATCTAAGTTAAAGATAAAATCCTATCGCTAAGATATACACAATATTGTCCCAGAGACCTGTTCTCCTTCTGCCTGAGCCACAAACGCCATCTCGAGTCCACGACCCCTGCCTGCTTTGTCGCGTGCTCCTCTTACACCTCGGCCTGTTCCGTGTCCTGTGCCGCCTCCATGGTTCCCCTAGTTTGCCGGATATCCGATGAGCTCGAAACAATTCAATTCATCGCGTTCAAATTTACCGCAATGCTTGTAAGAAATTCGCTCTTGCTGCTGCGAATTTCTGGGCTAAGCTATGGGAGCAAAGACAGCTTGCTCAGGCCTTGCTTCTCATCGATTCATCATTTTTTTATGGGTTTCTTCTTGCTGCACCATATTAAACATCCAGTCCAATATCCATAGCCAAAATTTGGCTCCCGACTGTTGAATAAAGGTCATCATCCAGCCCCATCGAAAACTGATGGGCTTTATCATCTTCTATCAACTTCATAAACTGCTTGGCTACTTTACAAGTGCACTTCGGATGCTTCCCATAATTATATAATTCATTCCACAAGCCCAATGGTACATTCGGAATTGAGTAGCGTTTGTGAATGTTCTCCCACATCTTCTGGACTGATTCAACATATGCCATATTAGCATGTAGTTTTGCGTCGACTACATTCAATATTCATCAGGTAATCATAGAGTTTACCATCTCCCACGCACTTAATTCAGCTGAATATTCATCCTTTTCCACCTTGTGTTTTTATATACTTCCATCTATGAATCCCAATTTATTTTTGGATCTTAGGGCGGTTTTGACGGCTTTCTCCCATAAATCATAATTTTTGCCGCCAAATTTGATAGGCGTTATAATCACCGCGGGTCCATCAGATGGATGGAGATACTAGGAAGATTGGTGGGTAATCACAAATTCTTTTGGTGTCTCGTCCTTCCCCATTGATCACAGCAGGAGCTCGGTTCAGGATTTTGTGGAGAGCTCTGATACCATGTCAAATATACGCTAAAGAGGAGAAGAGAATTGTGCTTGTGATCATTATTATAGCAGCCAAATACAACTGTATATACACATGCGTTACATTAGCTTTCCTTCTAACCCTAGCTAAGTATCTAAGTTAAAAATAAAATATTATCTCTAAGATATACACAACATTATCTTGAAGATATTCAATATCATATACATATATTATATTTCGTAGTAGTATGAGGATGTTTGCAGTTCATCTTACCACAAGTATTAAATTTTAGTTGAGTACATGTTGATTAATTGAGTACAATGGAGCACAATTGTTGATCGATTGAGTACAATTGAGCCTTTTGGGAGTTCGGGTATTGAAATGTCTGGTTTAAGAAACTTGCATATTTATATACATTTAAGTATTGCCCAACTGAAAAAATGTATTGATTTATATCTGATTGTGTGCTTACTTTCAAGTACATTGTAAAACTGTATTGATTTCTATGTTTGTTTGTGTGCTTGCTTGGATGTTTCAATGGATCCCTTAGCTGCGATGTTGTGCCTTTTTTTTTGGGGGGGGGGGCAAGGGGCGATGGAAATGCTTCTGACATATAGTATTAGGCAAAGAACAGTGCGTGTTGCGCGCGAGTAAGCTAGGATTCATAAGTGGAAATGCTTCTTGTGTATAGTACTAGGCAAAGAACTGCGCGCATCGTGCGCGACTAAAGCTAGGATTCATAAGTAAATATAAAACCCAATATAAAACCCAATAGGGAATGCTTGTGGTTAGCTGATTCAAATTGGAACTATTTTCGTGATAAAGCAGCTGTGAATTATGTATGGTGTGTATATTTCAGTTCCTCTTATGACAACATATGTGTTTTGGAATGTTTCACCATTATATATATCTTAGCTGTAAACATAGAACCTTTAATTTGAAAAAAGTCACATAAGAAATTTTGTAGCTACCCAAATTATCCACCAATGAAGAGAACAGGGTGCTAAAAAACCCTTAAATGCTTGTTTTCTCAATTTGCAATCAAGCCTCCAAACCAAAAACACAAATCTACACGAATCAATCGAAATGCCTTAAAAAGCAAATAAAATCAATTCAAAATTTCAAATTGGAGAAACTAAATAATTACAAAAAGACCAAAATCTGATAAAAACATCAAAGTAAATTAATGCCCCCAAATTCATTGAGGCGAACTTTGTTAAGGGTTTCTCTCAAAGACTAAACGAATAAAAGTATCTAATCAATCCTTTACCTACAAAATGCTTTAAAATTAAATTTTCAAAATAAATTCTAAATAGCACGTATTAACCTCCCTGCACCTTACTTTCAACGGGCTCCACAATGGGTCAATGACTAAGGTCCTGTTCTTTTCGTGGATCAATTCTGAAATACCAACCTCAACCCACTTCAACTCACTTTAACCTACTTCAACATACTTCAATCCACTTCTACTATTTTAACCAAGTTTAATTTATCACATAAAAAAATTTCAACCCACTTCAACCTACTTCAATCAATTTGAACCTACTTCAACCCAACTCAACCTACTTCAACCTACCTCAATCTATTTCACCATTTTATCCACCCCAATTTCCCTACAAAAAGAGCAGGCCCTAAGAATATCCCAGTTTTGATTCAGCACTTACTATATCCTATCCAAAACCCAATTCATATATTTAATTTAAAGTTAGATTAAAATTTCATGGATAACCAATATTGACACTTAACCAAACGACTGTCATCAACGAAACACAAGGCAGCAAAATAAGAGCACATTTTAAAAAGTAAAGGACATTTCAAGTATGTATTATTAAACATGTAAACTGAAAAATTGGGAACTAAAAATCATAGTAAATTTACTCACATTCAGAAAAGAGTTTTAAGAATTAAATGATTAAACTCTCAATATAAAAGAAAATCCCAAAATTCTTAATCAATAGAAAATGTTTCATCCTCAATGACCTACATTCCCAACTAACCCCTAGCTACATTGCTTGCAAATAAGAGAGCACAAATACATTAATCAGTAAGAAAACAATTCAAGGAGCATCCATGAAGATGCTTTGAATCTATAAGTAACTTGCGAACCAAGGCACACGTCCAGTTTGTGGAACCTGAAAGGGTATCAAAGAACTTGCATGCGATGCATATGTAGGAGAGTCAGAAACACATCATTCGCCTCACTTAATAGATGAAAATGCAGATACATGATTCAATAGCTATGAACGTTAGCATGTTGATGACTCCAACCCCAAAAAAAAAAAAAAAAAAAAACCTCAGACATGACAGACGGACAAACTAAAAGCAAGTGCAATGGAAACATACTCATTGGCATATTGCCACCCCCAATGTCAACTTCTTCTCTCCTCCGAAGTTCATGCCTATGATGATAGTCTACTCTAACTCGCGAGAGTCTCATTTTTGCTAACCAAATGAAAAAGGGATTGAAAAGGGGATAAAGACTAATTAATATAGCATGTTCTGAATTGTATCTATCATTATTCCCCAATTCTCCAACACATCGAAGGGACGTTCTGGTAAAATTAAATGCTTTTTCACACTCTGCATTGAAGGTATCGTCTAGGCTAGCATCATCTTAGAAATGACGCTCAAAATGATATATTGACACATCCACTGTTTTTTTCTTATGCACATTTCCATGCACACATTAGATAGAGGAAACAAAGTGCCAACTGCCAAGTGTAGAAAACAAACCTCACAGATGCCTAGGGTTCCTACAATATCTGGGGTGCAACCATCTTGTTCACATCTCATGTCTGGTAGGAATAAGAAAAACAACAATTAGATTTTTTTTTTTTTTGGGGGGGGGGGGGGAGGGGGCAAAGAAAGGAAGTGAGTATATTAGACATATCCTGGGGGGGAACCAAAGACTAAACAAAAGACCAATGGGCATTAGATGCCCCAAAATGCAAAGTACGAACACCCCATACTTTACAATGTCAGGTAACAAGCACATCGATCAAGCCCCTCCATTCCTGAATTGCTACCGTTTTCCCTCAATCCAAACCTTGTTTGCTACCCCTAAGTAAGGCCAGGATATAGGGCTAGCATTAGTCAAGTAAAAAGTAGCATGATAGATGTACAATATAATTCGTCATAGTGAGAAAATAAACAATTGAACTACACTTGACAAACAAAAGGCTATGAGTAAATGCAACGTCAAGGCAATCAACTGACAAGAAAGAAGACTAAGAAAGAAAAAAAAAATTACTTGAAATATTAAAAGGATTGCACAGCAAAAATTAATATACAGAATAAGTTTCTCTCAATTATTCTACATCAAGAGTTATGGTATAATACAAATAATAAGTATCTCTCAATTACCTTAAGAGTTATGGTATCTCTCAATTATTTTACATCAATAGCTAGTAAAATTATGCAAATAATGAAAAGCAGAAACCTCTAACCATTAGTAGCACAGGTAACCTGAAGCTGGGACAAGAATCACAAGAGTATAATTACTAAGAAAGCAAATCATTGGGAAAAAAGAAAAAGAACAACAACTAAAACACTGACATGATAATGTAAATTTGCATCTGACGCGGATTTGAATAACGTAGAAGGTCATGTGTCATAATCTGCAGGCAATGTGACATAATCTCAACTCAAAGCATTGTCTTGGTATGATCCTGATCTTGTCTCTTGCTGCATTCTCACCCCACTCCAAAACCTACATTAAACCAACAAAAAAAGAAAAATATAATGAGAACCCAAACTAATTCAGACCGAACAAGGTTGCAATCTCAGCATCTGAGTTTAAACAGTTTAAACAAATGAACACTGAAATATGTTCCTGGAAATCAAATCATAAGAGAATATTAAACATTCTAGTTGCGAAATTCACCAAAAGAAACCAACATCAACAAAGTTGACACTAACAATTGAAGAGTGAACTTTGAGAAGAGTTGCAAACACAGGGAAATTGAAGATGGAGAAAGAAGGAAACACCTCGGTAGCAAGGTACTTAGGAAACAAGACCTCATTTACCAACTCGTTAAGCATAACGAACGTCCCTGACGTGGCGAACCCACCGGAAACTATAGACCAACATTGATGGAGCGGGGGACGGGCTCCTTCTTTGGGCACCCTTGCTTCCACGAGCACCCTTACTCCCCTTTCCTCATGCCCTTTCCATTTCTCCCTTTAGAATTGGGTTTCTAGGTTCTGATCTGTGAAGTAAAAGACCGATTTGTTAGATGAGAACTGAGACAGAGGGAGATGAACAAAAACAATAAATCTGCCAAGAACCCGAATCAATTAATCGAAGTGAGGAGGGTGTGGGAGAAAACGCAAGGATCTAATGCTAATTCAGAGATAAAATGTCCAATCCTTGATATCAAATTGAAACAAAAAAGAAAATAGGAAACTTGAGAGAAACAAGCACTGAAGATTCAAGAACTCGAAAAGTTGAAGATACCCAAATACATATTCATTTGCGTTGCCACAGGGAGAGAAGAGGGGAGAGAGTGTGTGCATCTCCTGCTGTGGCTGTAAAATGAGAAGCCGTGAAAGTAGAAGCAGCAAAACAGAAGGGGCAGGGAAACGGGGATGGTGATGGAAGCCATTAGGGCAATAAAGATAACGACAATTTCACCCTTCAAAAATTAGTAACCAGACAAAGATACTCCTACTGTTCACAGGAACAGTAATTCACCTTATTCATTTTTAAGGTTAAAAAGATATGCACAATATTGTGACCTATTCTCCTTTTGCCTGAGCCACAAATGCCTTCCTGAGTCCACGACCCCTGTCTGCTTTGTCGCGTGCTCCTCTTACATCTCGGCCTCTTCCGTGTCCTCTGCCGCCTCCATGGTTCCCCCAATTTGCCGGATATCCAATGAGCTCGAAACAATTCGATTCATCGCGTCCAAATTTACCGCAATGCTTGCAAAAAATTCGCTCTTGCTGCTGTGAATTTCTGGGCTGAGCTATGGCAGCAAAGGCAGCTTGCTCAGGCCTTGCTTCTCGTCGATTCATCATCTTTTTATGGGTTTCTTCTTGCTGCACCATATTAAACATCCGGTCCAATGAGGGCAGTGGATCCATAGCCAAAATTTGACTTCCGACTGTTGAATAGAGGTCATCATCCAGCCCTATCGAAAACTGATGAGCTTTATCATCTTCTATCAACTTCATAAACTGGTTGGCTACCTTACAAGTGCACTTTGGATGCTTCACATAATTATCTAATTCATTCCACAAGCCCAGTGGTGCATTAGGAATTAAGTAGCATTTGTGAATGTTCTCCCACATCTTCTGGACTAATTCAACATATGCCACATTAGCATGTAGTTTTGCGTCGACTACATTCAATATTCATCAGGTAATCATAGAGTTTACCATCTCCCACGCATTCAATTCAGCTGAATATTCATCCTTTTCCACCTTGTGTTTTTCTACACTTCCATCTATGAATCCTAGTTTATTTTTAGATCTTAGGGCGGCTTTGACGGCTTTCTCCCATAAATCATAACTGTTGCCATCAAATTTGATAGGTGTTATAATCGCTGCGGGTCCATCAGATGGATGGAGATAGTAGGGAGATTGGTTGGTAATCACAAACGCTTTTGGTGTCTCATCCTTCCCCATTGATCACGGCAGGAGCTCGGTTCAAGATTTTGTGGAGAGCTCTGATACCATGTCAAATATACGCCAAAGAGGAGAAGAGAATTGTGCTTGTGATCATTATTATAGCAACCAAATACAACCATATATACATATGCGTTACATTAGCTTTCCTTCTGACCCTAGATTAGTATGTAAGTTAAAGATAAAATATTATCTCTAAGATGTACACAACATTATCTTGAAGATATTCAATATCATATACATATATTATATTCCGTAACAGTATAAGAATGTTTGCCGTTCATCTTACCACAAGTATTAAATTTTAGTTGAGTACATAATTGTTGATCGATTGAGTACAATGGAGCACAATTGTTGATCGATTGAGTACAATGGAGCCTTTTGGGAGTTCGGGTATTGAAATGTCTGGTTTCTTAAACTTACATATTTATATATATTTAAGTACTGCCCAACTGAAAAACTGCATTGATTTCTATCTGTTTGTGTGCTTACTTTCAAGTACATTGTAAAACTGTATTGATTTCTATGTTTGTTTGTGTGCTTGCTTTGATGTTTCAATGGATGGTTTAACTGCGATGTTGTACCTTTTTTTGGGGGGGGGGGGGAGGGGGATGAAAATGCTTCTTACATATAGTACTAGGCAAAGAACAGCGCATGTTGTGTGCGAGTAAGCTAGGATTCATAAGTAGGAATGCTTCTTGCGTATAGTACTAGGCAAAGAACTGCGCGCATCACGCGCGAGTAAAGCTAGGATTCATAAGTAAATATAAAACCCAATAGAGAATGCTTGTGGTTAGCTAATTCAAATTGGAACTATTTTCGTGACAAAGAAGCTGAGAATTATGTATGGTGTGTATATTTCAGTTCCTCTTATGACAACACACGTGTTTTGGAATGTCTCACCATTATATATATCTTAGTTGTAAACATAGAACCTTTAATTTGAAAAAAGTCACGTAAGAAATTTTGTAGCTACGCAAATTATCCATCAATGAAGAGAACAGGGTGCTAAAAAACCCTTAAATGCTTGTTTTCTCAATTTGCAAGCAAGCCTCTAAGCCAAAAACAGATATCTGCACGAATCGATCGAAAAGCCTTAAAAAAGCAAATAAAATCAATTCAAAATTTCAAATTAGAGAAACTAAATAATTACAAAAAGACCAAAATCTAATAAAAACATCAAAGTAAATTAATGCCCCCAAATTCATTGAGACGAACTTTGCTAAGGGTTTCTCTCGAAGACTAAACGAATAAAGGTATCTAATCAATCCTTTACCTACAAAATGCTTTAAAATTAAATTTTCAAAATAAATTAAAAATTGCACGTATTAACCTCCCTACATCTTACTTTCAGCGGGCTCCACAATGAGTCAATGACTAAGGTCCTGTTCTTTTCGTGGATCAATTCTGAAATACCAACCTCAACCCACTTCAACTCACTTTAACCTACTTCAACCTACTTCAATCCACTTCTACTATTTTAACCAAGTTCAATTTATTACATAAAAAAATTTCAACCTACTTCAACCTACTTCAATCAATTTGAATCTACTTCAACCCAACTCAACCTACTTCAACCTACCTCAATCTATTTCACCGTATTACCCACCCCAATTTCCCTACAAAAAGAGCAGACCCTAAGAATATCCCAGTTTTGATTCAGCACTTACTATATCCTATCCAAAATCCAATTCATATATTTAATTTAAAGTTAAGGTTAAAATTTCATGGATGACCAACATTGACACTTAATCGAACAGCTGTCATCAACGAAACACAAGGCCACAAAACAAGAGCACATTTTAAAAAGCAAAGGACATTTCAAGTATGTATTATTAAACATGTAAACTGACAAATTGGGAACCAAAAATCATATTAAATTTACTCTCATTCGGAAAAGAGTTTTAAGAATTAAATGACTAAACTCTTAATATAAAAGAAAATCCCAAAATTCTTAATCAATGGAAAATGTTTCATCCTCAATGGCCTACATTCCCAACTAACTCCTAACTACATTGCCTGCAAATAAGAGAGCACAAATTCATTAATTAGTAAGAAAATAATTCAAGGAGCATCCATGAAAATGCTTTGAATCCATAAGTAACTTGCGAACCAAGGCCACACGTCCAGTTCGTGGAACCTGAAACGGTATCAAAGAACTTGCATGCGATGCATATGTAGGAGAGTCAGAAACACATCATTCGCCTCACTTAATAGATGAAAATGCGATACATGATTCAATAGATATGAACGTTAGCATGTCGATGATTCCAACTATAAAAAAAAAAAAAAAAAAAAAACTGAGACATGACGGATGGAGAAACTAAAAGCAAGTGCAATGGAAACATACTCATTTGCATATTGCCTCCCCCCATGTCAACTTCTTCTCTCCTCCGAAGTTCATGCCTGCGATGATAGTCTACTCTAACTTGCGGGAGTCTCATTTTTGCTAACCAAATGAAAAAGGGATTTAAAAGGGGTTAAAGACTAATTAATATAGCATGTTCTGAATTGTATCTGTCATTATTCCCCAATTCCCCAACACATCAAAGGGACATTTCGGTAAAATTAAATGCTTTTTCACACTCTGCATTGAAGGTATCGTCTAGGCTAGCATCATCTTAGAAATGATGCTCAAAATGATATATTGACACATCCACTGTTTTTTTCTTGTGCACATTTCCATGTACACATTAGATAGAGGAAACAAAGTGCTAATTGCCAACTGTAGAAAACAAACCTCACAGATGCCTAGGGTTCCTACAATATCTGGAGTGCAACCATCTTGTTCACATCTCATGTCTGGTAGGAATAAGAACAACAACAATTAGATTTTTTTTTTTTGGGGGGGGGGGGGGCAAAGAAATGCAGTGAGTATATTAGACATATCTTGGGGGGAGTGGGGAACCAAAGACTAGACAAAAGATCAATGGGCATTGGATGCCCCAAAATGCAATGTACGAACACCCCATACTTTACAATGTCAGGTAACAAGCACACCTACCAAGCCCCTCCATTCCTGAATTGCGACCTTTTTCCCTCAATCAAAACCTTGTTTGCTACCCCCTAAGTAAGGCCAGGATATAGGGCTAGCATTAGTCAAGTAAAAAGTAGCATGATAGATGTACAATATATTTCGTCGTAGTGAGAAAATAAACAATTGAACTACACTTGACAAACAAAAGGCTATGAGTAAATGCAACGTCAAGGCAATCAACTAACAAGAAAAAAGACTAAGAAAGAAAAAAATAAATTAATTGAAGTACTAAAAAGATTGCATAACAAAAATTAATATACAGAATAAGTTTCTCTCAATTATTCTACATCAAGAGTTATGGTATAATACAAATAATAAGTATCTCTCAATTACCTTAAGAGTTATGGTATCTCTCAATTATTTTACATCAATAGCTAGTAAAATTATGCAAATAATGAAAAGCAGAAACATCTAACCATTAGTAGCACAAGTAACTGAAGCTGGGACAAGAATCACAAGAGTATAATTACTAAGAAAGCAAATCATT
This sequence comes from Carnegiea gigantea, assembly GCA_029747015.1. NCBI lineage: Eukaryota > Viridiplantae > Streptophyta > Magnoliopsida > Caryophyllales > Cactaceae > Carnegiea > Carnegiea gigantea. The sequence goes on along the minus strand of JAKOGI010000601.1, from coordinate 355,709 downwards.
GGGAAAAAAGAAAAAGAACAATAACTAAAACACTGACATGATAATGTAAATTTACATCTGACCCGGATTTGAATAATGTAGAAGGTCATGTGTCGTAATCTGCAGGCAATGTCACATAATCTCAACTCAAAGCATTGTCTTGGTATGATCCTGATCTTGTCTCTTGCTGCATTCCCACCCCACTCCAAAACCTACATTAAACCAACAAAAAAAGAAAAATATAATGAGAACCCAAACTAATTCAGACCGAACAAGGTTGCAATCTCAGCATCTGAGTTTAAACAGTTTAAACAGATGAACACTGAAATATGTTCCTGGAAATCAAATCAGAAGAGAAAATTAAACGCTCTAGTTGCGAAATTCACCAAAAGAAACCAAAATCAACGAAGTTGACACTAACAACTGAAGAGTGAACTTTGAGAAGAGTTGCAAACACAGGGAAAGATGGAGAAAGAAGGAAACACCTCAGTAGCAAGGTACTTAGGAAACAAGACCTCATTTACCAACCCGTTAAGCATAACGAACGTCCCTGACGTAGCGAACCCACCAGAAACTATAGACCAACATTGATGGAGCGGGGACGGGCTCCTTCTTTGGGCACCCTTGCTTCCACGAACACCCTTATTCCCCTTTCCTCATGCCCTTTCCATTTCTCCCTTTAGAATTGGGTTTCTAGGTTCTGATCTGTGAAGTAAAAGACTGATTTGTTAGATGAGAACTGAGACGGAGGGAGATGAACAAAAACAATAAATCTGCCAAGAACCCGAATCAATTAACCGAAGTGAGGAGGGTGTGGGAGAAAACGCAAGGATCTAATGCTAATTCAGAGATAAAATGTCCAATCCTTGATATCAAATTGAAACAAAAAAGAAAATAGGAAACTTGAGAGAAACAAGCACTGAAGATTCAAGAACTTGAAAAGTTGAAGATACCCAAAAACATATTCATTTGCGTTGCCCCAGGGAGAGAAGAGGGGAGAGAGTGTGTGCATCTTCTGCTATGGCTGTGGAATGAGAAGCCGTGAAAGTAGAGGTAGCAAAACAGAAGGCGCAGGGAAACGGGGAGGGTGATGGAAGCCATTAGGGCAATGGAGATAATGACAATTTCACCCTCCAAAAATTGGCAACCAGACAAAGATACCCCTACTGTTTACAGGAACAATAATTCACCTTATTTATTTTTAAGGTTACGAAGATATTATTTTATTTTACCTTTCGGGATAGCGATGCTTATTCCGCTCATTAAGTGTAAGACAATGATTTAGTTAGACACCCATTCGTTCAATAATACAAGTGGATCATCTTCAACCAACAAATTAAATGGTAGCGGTTTTTTTTTTTTTTTTTTGGGTTTTTGGTTCTCCCCTCGATACAAAGGAAAATATGAATGTCAACATAAACATAATTTAAACTCATATGTTCGAGAACTCTTTCAAAAACTTTACTTGTGGAATTAACATCAATCAATGATAGTCTCTAAACGTATTCTATAGTATTCACAAGTTGAGGCGTGACGATTAAAAAATTTAACTATCGATTTGCAGGTTTCGCATTTCAATTTCCTTCGAATGTGCCTTTTTTTTTTTTTTTTTGATTTTGTGTTGAGTGTGTGGGGGACCTTAATTTTGCAAAGCTGTTAGTTCGACAATTATTCTTTAAAAACCTTTTGTAGTGAACGTCGGAAATTGGAAACGACTAAATTAATTACAACCGTTGATGGGGCAAGGTTAGCTCTTATAAATCAATGACTGCTATGAATCTAATCGATGCGGCAAACTATAAAAATGTCGTCATCTGGGTCAACCAACTTGTTCCTTCCTCCCATGGCTTTACGGTGAAAACCAAATGCTGCTCCTTGAGAAATTAGAAATCAAGATCGTGCTGTACACATCCTTGCTCCATGAGCGATTAATCACTTCTGATTTACGGTGTTTTTGTCACATTCACTAATAATCCATGATATCATTCACCACGATTGCCCTCTTGGTTGATGATGGCATGATGCTCTTTGTTCACTGAGACAAAGTGGTCTGTCTTATAACTAGAGTAATGCTCTACAATAATGAGTTCATCACATCATGAGCCACAAAATTATGATGCAGCCTTCCGTTAATTATTAAAAAAAAAAAAAGGCTCCATTATACACTATTCCTGCACCTCCAGGGGAAGGCCAGCTCGGCAGTTGGTACATTTACTTGTGACCAATGGTCGATCATAAAGGAAAATGCCTATGCTGGAAATTGACTAGTCGCCAAAATCTTGAAAACAAGCCAAATCCGGTAAGCGTGAGAAGCCAAAGGGCACTATTTGTTAACCTCTTGAAACAACGCCAAATCTGCCATGCACCAAAAGGGGGATGATATGAATTTGGATGATATGAATTCACAGTTGAACAAATAAAAAAATATCCAATAAAGCGCCTTCCCTCTACGTTCAAAGGAGTATATAGGCCGACAAAAACAAACTATAAGGTAATGTTTAGTTGAATGTAAATAACATTATCATGTAAACAAGTTTGTAATTGTATTTTCATTATTTTGTTTGATTGTAAGAGAGTATTGCAAATAACAACTATTTGATAATTATAATTACCAGAAACTATATAATCATGAAAGCATTGCAAGGTTGACTGTATCGAATTATATTTAACCAAAGATAACATAAATGTAGAGTTTTTGCTAAAAACTGATACTAAACTATTCAAAATATTCATTAATGCCACCCAACTTTTTTTTTTCCCAATTAAAAATATCATTTAACTTTCCAAAATATTCAAAAATGTCATTAGGACAGGGGGACTTTTGACTTATTTTGAAAAGCTAAGTGGTAGTTTTTTAATTTTTTTTAAGCAAATTCAATGACATTTTTGACTTAAAAAAATTGAGTGGCATATTTGAATATTTTGAAAAATTCAACGGTATTTTTTAGCAAAAACGATCACAACCCCCAGGAACTATACCAATTAACTATGAAAGAAATTAGGAAAAGAAAAAAAAAATTGTGCCATAACTATTTTGCCTCATTTAAAAGGATGCCTTAAGAGTTAATGTTGACTACTTGACCGTATGTCACACATTGACAAGGAAATTCAATTTGACAAAGCCACATTGTCTGACAATGCCAAAGCATACTGGAGGTCCAACCGTTTCAGATTGGAGGACAAGCTCAGTATTTATTGATGCTGTCATCAGATAATTCCCATCTAAAAATCCATGCTTACAACTGAGAAGAACTCATGGCCCATGGGTCATGTCTTTTACAGAGCCCAAGGCCAAGTGCCAAAATCCCTCTCCACCTCCGAACCTACACCTGCAAGTATGCACAAATGGGCTTTCCTTGACATTTATTTGTGCATGGCATGCTTTCTTCCATTTTCTTTGTCGTTCTTCAATGAACATTGAAACATTTCTACCATGAAGCGTTAGTGGTGTTGGAAAATGGTGTTGATCTTGAGAAACTTTGTTTGACAGTGAGAAAGGTAAAACTATGCATTCTGTGTTGTGGCTTCAATAATTTCTATCTATAAGCATGCTTGTACCTAGCTTCCTTGTATATTATGTGTGAGGTTATATTATCAATTTACATTGTGCTTCTTTGTGGTGATATAGTCAAGCTATAATGATCTCATGTCTCAGTACATTGATGTGCAATTACATTTTTATGAAATTATTCAACTTCAAACAAACTCCATTTGTGACTGATATTTTGCATAAAATGCACGTCACGCGCGATGTGCATATAATGTGGGGCCTTGCTCGCTCATGCCGTGAGACTCAGCAACAGAAGATTCTAGGTAGGTAAGAAATTATCAACGTTGACTTTGTGCTGGGAGTCGATGATCCTTTCACTGCTTAACTCTGCTGCCTATAATGTATTAGACTGATTCCACTAAGCGTTGCAGTTGAACAGCAACTATGAACTAAAGAACAAGAATCCATTGATAAGTATTCCTAGGACTTGAGGTCATGGGTTGGGCCTGTGGCATCTGTGATGCGAAGAGCTAGAATTATAGTGGAAAATAAGTTAAAAAGCAGCAGCGTCAATCTAGTGGTGGTTCGCATAGAACAGCCGTGATGTCGGCTGTACAGAGATAGTAACTGTGGGGCTTGTTTAGATCAAATTCATAAAGTTGGTACTCTTATATTGTACAGGAGACTTGAAGAAGACAAATGATTCCACAAAGCTTGAAATTTGGAGAAATTACAAGAAATATGGCTTATTTTGAAGAGTTGTAATGAGATGGACACTTTAAGGCTGGCTTTCAATATTTTCTGGTGTCCACTTTCAAAGCCAATTGTGGGCAATCTTTTCTGCTAGACTTGTAGTTGACTTAGAACATGCTTCTTTAAATAAACCACCATTTTATCTTCTATGGAGTAATTGGCACTCAGGGTTTTCTTTTTTGTGTGCGTGCTGGGGGTGTGTGTGTGTGCATGTGTTTAATCTAGGATCTAATTGATCCAGCCTTCTATAAGGTTGCTCCATTAGCCCTCCTCCCCCCACCCCAAAAAGGAGAGTCTCTAGGCAGGCTTTCGAGGCATGGGCTTGGATTTGAATTTTTAAACTACTTTTTCGTAATAATTAATAATTCATTTAGAGGTAACTTTTATTTGGACAAAAAGTTTATCCAAAACGATTTATTAACGGGCTTTCAAATAAGTAGTCATCCTATAATGAGTAATCAGTCTTGCCCAAAACCTTAAAAGCCATCCCAAAAAACATCCTTCCCACCATATCTTTTGGTGTGAGGCCAACCCTAAGATAAAAACTTCTATTGGGAGCAAGTTTATCACATCTTTGCCAGGGAGTTGTTGGACATGCAGTTTACCAAAGCTGTATGGTTCCATGACCATCCATACACAAACAATAAGCGCATCAGTTTTGAAAAAAAATTAAGCAACTACTTCTCTGATCTAAATAAACTGAACGATGGATTTTTTGGAACAAGGGGAGGATGTAAAATAGAAATCTGTAAACATCTTTACTAGATTGATCATACGATTATCATGTCCACAGTTTTTGGCATATCTTGGTTAGATATAAATATTTGTTAAACAATAGCATTTTAGTGGGATGTTAGGTCAAACCAGAAAAGGTCAAAGGCGTTTTCGTGGGTAGAATGATGGAGGGCTTTTGGTTTTTGGTGTTTAAATGATAGGCGATCTGATGAACTATTGGGAAGTAAAGGATTCAAGCGGTTTTCTCAGGGCAAACTAATGTATTATCATAAATTCATAAGCTCAAGGTTTAGTTTTTGAGAACTTTGTCAGGTGAAGTAATGGCTCAAAAGCCTCAAATAGTGAATGAGACCTAACCTTTTTGGGATTTTGTAAATGACAGTGCAAGAGCATTATGATTTTTGTATTTAATTTGCACGGGGAGATCTTGTTGGGGTTAGGATTACACATAAAAAAGAAAGTATTTGAGTACGAATAGAAGTCTGACCCAGTATATTAGGTTAGGATCCTATAATATATTTTTATCTTCCCTCTCTTATTTTCCAAGCTAGCTAGATAGCTCTATGTTCTAATTGAGTTTGACTGAGGACTGAAATACCGTTGGGACCAGGGCAGAGTCAAACCGGGCCCAACTGTACCCTCCCCGCCGCAAACCCAGATCAGGCCCGCATTCAATAGGTTACGGGCGGGCTGATCTACTCCGTTTTGTTTTGTGGTGCAGGGTGGGTTTTAGTTTAAACAAATTTTAATGATGATATATCTACTCCATTTTGCTTTGCGGTGCGGGGTGGGTTTTAGTTTAAACAAATTTTACCCTGGCCTGCCCCGTCCACTAAAATGGGTGGTTCGGTTCAACAAGTTCCAACCCATAGCCAAGCGATTCAACCGGGCGGGTTGCCTGACTCGGCCCATATCCCACCTTTAGGCAGAAGTGACTTATTCAGCTAGGAAAACAGCCTAAACAAAAAATGCCACCACATGAGAATGGTTGCTTCATCAATGCAATCACTTCTTATTTTCTTAAGTGCACGGGATAAAGGTCTGAGTGTTTTTTTTCCCTGGTTTCTTTCTCTTTTTCTTTTGGGGGAGGGGGGGGGGGGTGGGGGGGTGGGAAGAGAAGAGACCTTCAAGCACATCTTCAACAGCAGCATTTGGAATCAAAAGCCCCACAGTTCGTTGGCTGTCTGTTGTTGTCTCTATCCGGACAACACGAATCCGCCTATGGCTGTGGTGGGCCTGTAGATTCCAATGGCAGAGTGAGAAGTTTTTGCCGTACATATAGAGCAAAAGAAAACATCTTTTAGCAGGCAATTTAAGAACAACAATATCAGATTACATGTTAGACAGTACAAGAACAAAGCTGTGGCATATTATGGAACCAGAAGTTGGTAGGCATATTCACCTAGGGTGGTGACTCGTTGGGGGAAGATAAAATAACAGCTTCTCAATATTCTTTTAACTCTTGACTCATAAGCCATTCAGCTCAAGTGGGAAAATGGTTTTATTCTCTTCTAATGGGTTGGGGGGGGGGGGGAGACAGGACAGGTTAACCACTTAAACATAATCATTGGACTCAAAGAGGTCCACAGATGGGCAATTCTCAGTAAAGACAGCATACCTACTTGGTATATAGGTGAATTGTGAAGATTTTAATCAACTATGGGGCAACGTCTAGAATGCCGGAAGCGCTGCTAAAAGTTAAACAGAAGCCCAAAGGTTGCATGTGATAATTATTAGGGAAGATGGTGTAAATAAGATTCAAACGCATTCTAAGCTTATGAAAGAAAATAGCATAATATTATTTTTCCTTTCATTATAGGTGATACTACAATAATTACGAGGGAAAATACCAATAAGATATGCTAAGGTCCAACAAATTAAAGCATGATCCCCTTAATGCCTTAGGTGAGCCAGGGCTTCTTTGCAACTTAGACATTGAGAAGGCTTATGACCACGTCAATTGGGATTTTCTTATTTATGTTATGTGAAGAATGGGGTTTGGGGAGAGGTGGATTTCGCCATCGCATTTCTTCTGCTTCTTTTGCGGTGCTAGCTAATGGTTCCCCTTCCAGTTCTTTTTTGCCTCTAGAGGGCTGTTCTTTTTTGCCTCTAGAGGGCTGAGCCGGAGTGACCCTATCTCTCCTCTTCTATTCTTATTGGAAATGGAAGTTTTCACAAGGACGTATCTCTGTAGGCCAAATGAACGCAACTATTATTAATGTCTCTTACCTCCTCTTTCTTGATAATACAATTATCTTCTCGGATACTGATTGTGAGCAAATAGTGAACTTGTGTGGCATTCTTACTTCATTTGAGGTGGTATCTGACCTAAGAGTTAATCTGACGAACAGCTGTATCTTGCCAACTGGGCAAGTGGGCAATATCCAATTGTTTTCCGATGTTCTAGGCTGCATTGCACTATTGATTCTTTTCCAACCTCCTATCTCGGTCTTCCTCTTGGTGCAAAATTTAGGGATAAATCCATTTAGGAACTTGCGGTTGATCGATTTGAGAGAAGGCTATCCTAGCAGAAATCAAAATACCATTCCAAACGGGGGAGAGTAACAGTTATTAAAAGCAATATGTCAAGTATTCTAGCTTACTTTCTCTCACTCTTCCCTATACCGGTCTCAGTGGCGAATAAATTAGAAGCTATTCAAAGAAAATTTCTTTGAGGGTCTTTTTGTAATGACTTTAAATATCATCTTGTTTGATGGAATATTATCAAGAATCCCGTGCCTGATGAGGGATTAGATGTTACGGATTTAAGATTATTCAACAAGGCATTGTTCGGCAAGTGGATGTGGAGATACATGAATGAGAAGGACAACCTTTGGAGAAGGGTGGTTAGGAGCAAATATGGTGATCATGGTCTTGGATGATAATGCCTCTAAACCAAGTGGTGCTTATGGGCATAGTTTGTAGAGATACATCTATAAAAGATGGGGAAGATTTTATCATCATTTTTCCCTTTGAGGTCAGTGTTGGTTCTTGTATATATATTTTTTGGCACGATCGTTGGTGTCAAGGTGCTTCTCTATGAGATCTCTTCCCTTCGCTCAGTGCTTGTCGTGAATAGAGATGCTACTATTGCAAATTATTATCAACGTTAATGTGTGGTCTCTTATTTTCATCTGCAATGCTTTTACTGATGACAATGACACAATTCCTGCCATCTTTCTCAACAAGTTGAATGAGATCATTGTCCCAGATTCATCGGATGTGGTTACTTGGGATCTCAACTGTAAAGGAGTTTCCACTGTCAAATCTTATTATTTACATTTACTTATTCTTCTTTCGCCACTCAGTCTGGTTCTTTTGGGCGGTTCCCTTAGAAAATTATTCGGAAGACTTTAGCTCCCTTAAGGTGTCAATTTGTGTGTGGGAAGCTTCGTATGATAGTATTTTGACATTTGATAATTTACAAAATAAGGGAAATATCTTGGTGCATGGATGTTTTATGTGCAAAGAGGACTTGGAGCAGCCTGATCACCTATATCAATTTGGAAGGGGCCTTTAGGAGTTAGCCTATTGTTGCTTGGGGGTTTCTTGGGCTGTTTCTAACTCTATGAGGAATCGTCTTTTGGAAGACTTTAGCTCCCTTAAGGTGTCAATTTGTGCGTGGGAAGCTTTGCATGATAGTATTTTGACATTTGATAATTTACAAAATAAGGTAAATATCTTGGTGAATGGATGTTCTATGTGCAAAGAGGACTTGGAGCGGCTTGATCACCTAGTGTTTCACTATCAATTTGGCAGGGCCCTTTAGGAGTTAGCCTATAGTTGCTCGGGGGTTTCTTGGGCTATTTCTGACTCTGTGAGGAATTGTCTTTGGGTTTGGTAGGGTGCTTTTGGTAGGAAAACTAGAGAGAAAAGTGTCTTATTGATCCCACATATGATTTTTTGGACTATTTGGCGAAAGAGAAACAAAAGAGTCTTCGAAGAAGAGGAGATGCCTCCTCACGAACCAAAGATATCATCATCACGACTCTTTATTTTTTTTGGGACAATGCGAACTTTTGTGAATCTTCTTTTGATGTCATTGATTTTATCGATAGGTTCTATCTTGGATGTACATAACTTTGGTAGGATGCTTGCTTGCATCCATCATTTTGTCCGCATCATATTAATATATTCTACTGTTTTTCCTTTTCAAAAAAAAAAAAAAAACAATGCTTCAACCAAAAAAACAGTAGCTAATGAGAACATAAACAGATTGCAGCTCCCTGTTATCAAGCTTACATTCTGTAGAATACACCTATGTAGCGTTTGGTTGAAAGTAATGTAATTGCTATGCATTGGAATCAACTATGTAATGCAATTGTTAGTGTAATAAAATGGGATAATAACTGCATTACAATGTTTGGTTACAAAGTTTTTATAAGTGTAATGGAATGAATTAATCTACAAACAATACTTAGTTTTACACATGACGTGAAGTACTTGCAATTTAATTCGCATTTTATGTTTGCCTATTTTAATTATTCGTAACTTTGTTGATAATTATCATCCAATATCTTATCCTCATGATTACGATGTTTCACATGAGACTTACTTCACTCTATTTCTTCTATATTACAATAATATAATATTGTTCAAATTTACCAAGTAGAGAGAAGAAGATGATGATGATTATGATGATGTGAGCGAGAGAGAGAGAGAGAGAGAGAGAGAGAGAGAGAGAGAGAGATAATGTCTAAAATGTACAAAAATACAGTTACAATAATACGATCATGATTGAGGTTAAACTTTATCTAATATGGAGAGGAAAGAGAGGGGTGAAGGGGCTTCAAACCTTTAAAAGAATGGTGTCAAAGTAATAAGAGAGGGGAAGTAGAGGAGAGACAATGGAGAGAAGAGAGAGAAAGTTCCCAAATATAATAGCTTATAGTTGGGTAGACTTTGATTCGAAGGTATGCAATCACAATTGTTTAGGAAAAGTTGAGTAATTATAGTTGCATAGATTGAAGTAAATGTAATTACAATGCAATCTTGATTACATTCCTTAATAGTAACCAAACACGGTAATGGAATCACCATTATCATTTTGATTGCATTACCATTTTGATTACATAGAACTAAACAAGCCATTAGAGGAGTCAAAGGATGTAGAAATAGAAGATTGTGAAGATTTTCAGAATGAACACAAAATAGCATCCAACAAAAGAGGTGGCTTTGGAAGTTGATGCTTGACTGCTGCCTTATCTGTTCCAAGTATTTTTTTTGATTTGGTAGAAAGTGCTTATTTTCTAATAACACTCAAATTTGCATTGTTAAAATGGGTAGAAGTCAAACGAGTCAATTTGACGTCAAGATACCTGTTTTGACAACACTTTCTCAATTGCTTTCCATATCGGAAGGATCAAGCCACTCACAACATTTACTTCTTGCATTCTCCTGCCCACGGCACAGTAGCTACCAACCTTACAATTGGGAGCATGCATGCACTGCCCATGAAGAAATGTTAAACATTGCTTTTGCAGTATACATGCAGGGAGTTGGGAAGGAATGCAAACAAGGCAGACACGTTATGGATCACAGCAGTTAAAATCTATACTTATTCTGATTCAGGATGCTCTTTCCATTCTTCAAGTTGTGTGGACTACTATTTGACAATAACATACATCCTCACTTTGACAATAGCACAAGAGTAGGAACTTCATTGGTGCTATGCATATCAAAAGAGGATATTGAGATGGGAAGGTCAGCATTTGTGGAATAGGGTACTACATATAGTTTCGAGATTGATTTTTCTTTTTCTTTTTTTTGTTTTGGGGGGGGGGGGGAGGTAATCAGGAAATTAATTAATAGAATTAAAATCACCTATGTACAAAAGGGGAAATAACAAAAATCACCATGTCGCCAGGCTCTCATGCATAATATACCGAAAGGGACAAATTTCTACTACAATTGAACACTTGACTCTGTCTATAGAAAATTCTCAAAAAGTTAGAGCTTGAAATCTAAAGGAGATTGAAAATTACCCCCCCCCCAACCCCCAAAGGAAAGAAATGAATAATCTCCATAAATACCAAACAAGACAATGTTATGCATTCGTAAAGGACACGTTCATAAAGAAGAAACACCCTCTTGCCATGATGATTGCTTGCTAAAGGCCTAGCGCTACTTGAATGTCATCTTATAGACAGCTGAGTTTCTCTTTTTCTTTTTGGGGGGAGGGGGGGTGAGAATGATGCCCCAACAAAATTTTTTTGGAATATTAAAAAGAAAAATAAGTTCAAGAATTTAGGATTAATCTTGGGTCAAAATTTTCCTGATTATTGTTATTTCCTTTATTTACTTGCTACTTTTTGTAATGAGTAATCAAAACATTGTATTAAAATGACACGAAGGGGATGTCACCCATGTACAAGGAGCAATAACAAAAAGCAACATGCCCTCAGCTCTCTTGCATAATATTATCCACATGGGCTTTTGAAACCACGTGCTATGGGATTAAGCAAACACTGAATGGATTAAGGGGGGGAAAAAATCGAGCATTTGTAAATATTACATAACAATTTCTTGGTTGTGTGTTAACCCACGGCCAGCATAGCTTTAAAAAATGGAGCAGTGAAGCATTGCACTTATCAAGAACAATTGAAGGATTTTCTGAACCAAATGCAATACATTGAAGTCTCACTTTTACCTGTCTGGATGAAACTTCATATTCATCTTCCCATCCACTGCGAGCCTTCTCTAAACATGTTATCACTCTGTACTTGTTCCTAAGCTCAGATAAAGGCATTTCCCTGCATGCAAGAAAATCAGTGCAATGGGCGCACAACAAAGTTGTAAACCAAGAATCTTGATTAGATGACAGGTTACCTTACAGCCTCCCCAATGGCAGGACGAATTATCTTAAACATGCCAGAGATTGGGCTGAAATACAGAACCAAACAACAAAAGAAGGATATTCAATAATGTAGTGTTATTCCGTATTGACAAGTTCTGTGAATATGACATCAGCATTGCAGTCCATAGGTTAAACCAGAACTGACAAATACAAATAAAAGATAAACCAAATCTTTCTCAAAACTAAAAGCAGTTATAAAATATAACAGAAAAGCCAAAAGGAGCACAGAGTACTATTTATATTTTCCACTCTGTGCAGCTGGATCGAAATTACCCAACAAGGGAGTACTGTTACTTAATTACTACATAAGTCAGCCCCACAGCTCACTAATCAAGAAAACACCCTGTCAGGGTAAACCAATGTGAAGCATGTACCCTTCCAAGGCCAAAAGGAAATGGCGCCTTCCCAACCATTCTCTCCGTGACTCATAGAATCCGTCATTTGCCGAACCAAGACCCCCTTTTTGCTTCTCATCAAGCAAGCCAGAAGCAAACTACAAAAGAGATACAACCAGGATGTCAACAGTAGCCAACTTCAAAAATACAGAAGTGTGTCTTGTACACAACTACTAAGTCACCTCCCAAGTAATCCCGCGATCCAGAACGAATGTGAACAGCATTGTTGATGCACCAGACATGTGATCCACATGTACTGTCTGCAAAAAAAAAGAAGTCAAAATCAAAATACAGATAAAGCTTAAAGCTTCCAGTGATTAATGGAGAAGACAGACCTTTGGTTTCCCTTGAAGTTCAATAGTATTAGCTCGTATGTCAACAATTCCATAATCAAGATTCCCTTCAGTTCGTGCATTCTGTATTATTACATCAAGAATGCTGATAAATAGCTCAAAAAGCCTGCACAGTAGACATCTTGTAGTCAAAATCTGAATAAACCTATATCAAGATGGCACCAAAAACAATCACCTAGTAGAGACCTGTTTTGGATCTCAGGAGGCAATCCTAGCAACCTATTGAGAAAGCGACCAACATCATGCATATCCGACTCAATTCTACCACCAGAACCCTTTGCAGATTCTCCACTACCTGCAGTAGGATACACAATGATGTTAAAATGTTATAGCAAGATTTTCATCTTTCACTTTTTTTCTAATTTGCTAGATTAAAATCAAACTACCAAATGCTGAACACCAAGTCCTAGTTGTTGTGACCTAATCAGGAGCCGGATAAGATAATTACGGAACATAGAAGGAACATTTCATTTGTTAAATGTTGACAGTCCAAAACAGGAAATTACTTTTGTCTACAACAAAGTTAGCAAACTATTAAGAATACAAGTTCACGGAAACCCACAGGTTCCTAACAAAGTTGAAAGAATGAAACCACAAAAGTTTTCAGTGCCAATATAGACGGATAACATGCAAAGGACCCCACAAAGATTCCTTTTCAAGGCTCAAGGGGCTAGATAAGTAGATAGTCACAGTATTGTTCATCAGCACCTCATTCTCCCTGAATTTAGCACTTATATAAGTTCAAATCCAACAAACCCTCACAACCTCAATCAAAATAGTACTGCAAGGTATCTGGCAGCCAACTCTTAGATTAAAAAAGCTTGAGGCGCACAAAGGTGCAAAGGGTCCTAGGCCCAAAGAGCGGGTTTCGAGGCGAAGGCACGGGCTTTTTGGATACAATGCACACATTTACAAAAAAATGCTTAAAAATCATTTCCAAACCATATTTTTGACAAATAAGTTAGATAATAACATCAAACAAATGATTAGACATCACAACGGATGATACTATAGTATCTTATATTGGGTTCATCAATTCTGAAGGCATTTTAGGAAGGAGAGGAAAAAAGGAAGGAAACAATATTTGAAAGCATATTAGGACGGAAGGGAAGTATATTCTTTAATCTTTCTTTCCACATTATTGGCAGCACTATATTTCCCATCTAGAGAGATGAAGAGACCGTGTAGATTAGCCGCTTGAAAAGTATGGGAAAAGATTGGGCAACTATGTCTTTATTAGAACACTGTACAAGTCTTCAACTACAACCTACCTCCATCCAAAAGTTAGGGTTTCTAAATTAGGTTCTTCAATTCAGTTTATGCTCGAAGCAATTGCATGTAATTAGATAAGGGTTTCTACTTGAAATTGAATAATATAGCAAAGGTAAGCGTCAATCTAAAGGTATCTGTGTTTTTCCATGGTGTGTGGTCCCTTTTCTCTCTCCCATATTCTTTTTTCATAAAGTGCGGACTTGGGTTGTTTTGAGCCTCAGTCTGAAGCGCAAAAAGTGCAGGCTTCTACAGGTGGGCTTAAAGAATAAGCTGGGCTTCACCCCTTACAAGATGCAATAGCTTGGCCTTCGGGCTTTTGTGAGCCTAGGGGCACTCGGGGCATGCTTTCTTAGGGCTTCCATAGGAAAGCCAATGTTCAGGAAATCCCACAATCAAAATTCAACTAGAGGTAATTTGAAAACTATTGGAAACCTGCTTTGAATGAGGTGCACATTTCAGATAGGATAATTGCAAGAGCAGGAGATCTCTGGAGTAAAGCATAAACAAAAAAATGAGAATTGCAAGAACAAGAATAAACCCACATCTAGCACTGCAAATCTATGAGAATTGACGCTTGAAAGAAGCTGAAGGAATAAAAACATATTTCAGATAGAACAACTGCCCGATTCATTAATCCCATCGTTCCCAATTCATTAATCACAATTTTCCCGATTCATTAATCCCATAGTTCCTTTCCAATTGGGGGGAAAAAAAAAAACCAAATAGCCGAAGCCAAATAATCATTTTTTAATAAACTTCCTCAAATCCTTATCCATCTCAAAACAATGTACAAAGAAAAAAACCAAAGATAGCATACATGCCATTGGAAAAATAAATGACTCCTAATAAATGCAGGAATCACAAAGCAGAGAATTTTGACCTTTTCACCTGCATCCTGCACAATCTTGATTTTCCAGAACACCACAGTTAATCCATATGGGAGCTTTCAGCTGGCCTTCTATATTTCTAGACAAACTGGGAGAACAGGAAGGAGCAGGTGTTGCGCATTGAGAAATACCATACAGTCCAATACCCACAAAAACCCCGTGGATCACCAGGGAAGTTCCATAAATATTCACGCACCCGTGCAGCTTCTTCATATTAGAATGAAGTACTCTAGTCATAACTCTTGGCATATGATGGCCTAAGAGCCTGTCACCCATAGTCAATGACATTGCGAGAGAATTTCTAAGTTGATATGCATGGTTTGGCATGTATCTGTGTACAGCTCAATTGGTAACTCCTGGGCAGATCGTGACTGTTTTTGTGAGTTTCTAATTTAGTGGTTCAAACACAGTAATTCAGATCCTTTAAATGAACGTGCATGCATTGCTTCAAAGTTAGAGGACAGTTTTGCATTTTGATACTCCTTAAGAGGACCATGGCAGTGCCACAACATCAAGGATGTGATAGGGGTGTCACATGAATGAATATAATATTCAGATACAGATGCAAAGAGGGGTTTGGGGGGAGGGTGGAGGAGAAAGGAGGCCGGGGGGGGGGGGGGGGGGAGCATCAACGACTGAAAACGTAAAAGAAGCTAAACCTAGCTCACTGAGAATGCCAACAGACACCAGAGCAGCTTTTGCTTTGGCAATGAAATCTCGAATTGATTGTGGATTTCCAGAGGAACATCCTGGAGGCACAACCAGCGAGGAATCCTATATTTAAGAAAAGCAAGTTATCTAAGATGAATCGAAATGAAACTAGGAACCGACAGACACAAGTATGGTATATCAATTACTACAACAGAAACCTGCTCGATGATCCCTTTATACATCACCAATAGTGCCCTTTTCCCATACACACTATCATAGTTATAGGCACTTAACGAAGGCCCTGCCCTGCAAAAGGGAGAGAACAAATAAGGAGATATCCGGTTCAAAAGCAGTATCAACAGGGAATTCCAGACCTGCGTTCTCCTTGTGTTAATGCCCCCAGTGATTCCAGTCTCTTCGCCACAATAGATGCAAACCGCCATTCACCACCAAGACTTGTGAAAAGAAGTCTGTATACAAAAAAGAGAAACAGCTAAACCTACCATTTGAACTTGAAAGACTCAATCATACGCACAACGTACACAACACAATGCTTACAAGCTCCACCATTTCACTAGCATTTTCCTTTCAGCAAGTTTATCAGCAAGAGGATCATAAGAAGCTAAGGAGGACAAAACTTTTAGAAATTCTGGGCAGTATAGACCCTTGATTGATATAGGTAGGGAGCGGAAATCCATCAGTGTATAATGCATAGCTAAAAAAAAAAAAAAAAAAAAAAAAAAAAAAAAAAAAAAACCCCATCACTGTCTGAGCAACTAAACAAATCCCAGCTAACAAAACGAATCCATCAATAACTAATATTGCCCGGGGTTGCAAGTTCAGGCAAAAACTGCCATTCATGTGACATGGCCAGTAGGCTACTTCCTGTTGGAAGACCTTGATTTGGGGAAATTATTTGTAGAGCTCGATCCACTAAGGAGATATTGCACTGATCAAGTTCTCGAACAATTCATTTTGCAATGTTGATCAATAGTTCGATTTCCAAAGCAGAGACAATTACTAGACCAACCACATCATGTTCAAAACATTTTTTTTTTTTCATTTTTGATGAAAAATAAAATTTTCATCGATCACCAAATATATCTGTACATCATATATACAGAGTTTCCGAAGTATAAACAAGACGCACCTCCAAGGAAACGTTTCCTTTCAAAAGCTGAAACATACTATTTGACACCATATTTTCTTAATCACCAAAAAATCGGGGGGGGGGGGGGGGCTACCATGAACCCCCTTTTCCCAAATATTTTGAGATTTGTCGGCAGCAGTTTAAAGTGCAAATGATAAATTGTGTAATAAAATGACAATGTTGTCCTTGAACTACATATATGTGCAGACGGTTGGCATGCAACAATTCTCTAATTGTAGCGCAAATATTTTTGGAAAAAGCAGCCTCATGGTAGCCCCCCCCCCCAAAAAAAAAGAAAGGAAATAATACCTGTATTCTGGTGCAGAGGATTGGTTTGATCGATGGGTCTTTCCAAATTGTTGAATTGCTTTGTCAGCACTCCAAGGGAGTTCTAAGGTTAAGTGCACCCTCCTCCTCTGACAGAAAATGAAGTCACAAAATAGAAAAGGAGGACCGGACATTGATGCATGTCATACACAAAACTAACATGCCAAGTTGAATTCAGACTACCAAACCAAACCACCACGTACAATGGAAAGTGGGAAGAGTCAATGCACACAGCCATACATTGAATTGAAAAAGGTTAATTCCGTCAGACCCTACATGGAAAGCCATTGACTACATACTATTGAACAATAAAAAGAAACAAAAAGAGTTCAGTGAGATATTTTACCAAATACAAACAAATTCCATCTATAACTGCCCTTCAAGTTTCTAGAAAGTTTAGGGTGTTTGTGATAGAATTCATGTCCCCGCCCGATCAAGGAGTCCAAGCCCAAGGTTGACTCTAACAAGTGACAACTTGTGAATTCAAGAATCTCCATCACTCTCTTGCATTTCTTTTAGGTGTAATAGGAGTTGCTATTAATATTTTATATTCTTTAAGACATTTATTTTCCTTATTAGTCTAATCTTTTAGGAACTTATTTGGAGTCATCGCTTAGAAGGTCAATTCTTCTCCAAGTTATGTTCTAGCTTATAAATAGGAAACTTATGCAATGTTTTTCTTCAGTTGTAGTTTATGAAAATTTGAGCATTATTGAGTTGACAGGGGATTTTTCCCTAATCTGCATTAGTTTGAGTCAAGTTGAACATGACCATCATGGCGTATGTATGTAATGATTGCTCTCACTTGAACTTCATTTGAGGTATTCAATACCCAAGCTTTACACTACTTAATTTATTCTTAAATACAAATCTATAAGATATTGCTAGTTATTTACCTGATTTATAGCCCTTCTATCAGCTTGCAGAGAAACACTCGCAGACCCAGCCTCAGAGATTATAGCAATAAATTTTTTTCCATCCATGAAAAGCTGCTTCTCATGCATATTAACCATCTTCATACTAACATCTTTCCTGAAGCAAAAACATGGCTCCATAAGTATGATAACAATCTTTAGTGCCAACTCTTTCAATGTTCACGCTTCACACACATGCAATCACCGTATTCAATTCACAAAATTTCCAATATCATAATACCGAATCAGCCCCACAATGCCAAAGCCAAAAAAAGCAGCAAATAGCTTAAGGAGATTCTTCCTTTTGCTGTCCAGAGAAGTGCATTTGAATAATTCGATGGAATGCACCATTGGAAGCAATGTCAGCCTCAATTAGAGGACTATTGTTTACAGTTTGCTTCTTGATATTGTCAGAACCAAAAAGCTGATGCACATTACGAAAATCTCAGCAATTTGAACAAGCAACATACTGAAAGGCAGTCAAAGTTGCCTCGCACTTCTCACCCCTCCCCCCCCCCCCCCCAAAAAAAAACCAAAAAAGGAAGTATAAAACATGCCAAGCAGCTATGTCCAGGTATCTAGGGGTACAGACGATATACCAGAGGGCAGAGGTGGTAATCAATTTGTTCGTATTTATAAGGAAGCAAGGACGATCTCCTTGGTGTTCATGGGTGACATCCACTGGATGTTGTTGAATACGACAATTGGATTATTTATCAAAAAAATAAAAAAGGGAAGCAAGGCTGATCTCTAGATCAGCAGCTATGCTACTCAGACTCGGCCATACCCATGTTGAAGTGTTGAGTGTCCAACATAAGTGTCGTATCGGGCTAGCCAATTATTTGCGAAAAATTGTACATTTTTCGTCTAAAATGAAGGGTCGAGTGCCCGTCATACTCATGTCCAAGTGTTATGTGTTCAATATGGGTGTTTGGGGCAAAATGAAGAGTCCAAGTAGCATAGATCGGCAGAACATTAAGGAATGTGCTAGTGAATGAAAATTGCACTCACGTATTGCTCGCCTGATAAGTGAACCCTTTATCACATGAAGCGCGAACAAGCATGCCCCGCCTCCCTGTTATTTCCGCAACATTATCAGGCCCGCCAAGCTGCACAGGCACTGACAATTGGTCAAAAAACTTAGACCGTAGTACTTGCACCAGTAACAATTGCTTTTGGTTCCTATAGTGATAAAAATGAAAGTTATTCTAAGAGGAGACTGTCATACATACAACCAAAATGAACAAGAGTTTCTTAAACAAAAAGGCCATCCATGTATCATGTCACAATCCCTCAAATCCATTACTAGTACTCAAACTCAGGTATAAACTACAAACTTACTCAAATTTTTAGAGATTCACTTTTTGCAGGCTGACTCAAATTACAAGACAACTGAATAGATTTAGCATCTAAATTCAATTATTAGTTTTAGAAAATAATTGTGTCTGCGGATTTCTTCGAATTTCACATGTATGTCAGCAGCAAATTGTCAATACAGTGGATCCTAGCTCATTAGCTAACAGAAGTAGTACTTTAGCTCTCCATCTGTTATTTACTCTTCTTCATCTCCAATTTCATAGTTTACTCAAGCTCAATCTCTCTCTTTTGCTATGTGTTCTTGATTTCATTTTGCAATTGCTCTACTGATGCTCTTTTTCCTCTTAATGCTCCTCTCTTTCCTCTACTCCAAATTTCTCTCCCTTCTTTTCTCTACTTCAGACTCATCTCTTTCCCCCTTCATTTTCTCTCCTCTTTTGGGGGTTTCACTTTACAAAGTTCAGGTTTCTGTTTAAATTGGTGAAATTTCTTGGGGCAAGTGCTAGTTTAATGATTTAGAGTAGTGAAAAAAGGCCCTCGACAATCCACAAAGGGATGACCTTTATTATACTTTGGAGGTAAACCCTTCTCTTCTCTTCTTTTCCTCCTCTCATCATAATTTAGATTTTAATGCTTTATTGTTGATTTTTATTATAATGTAGCCGTGTGATGCTTTTTGGTTAATTAGATGATTTCCTTATTAATTAGTAGCTTAATCTATGTTTTGCTTTGATTTGTTAATTGTTTCTTAAGTTTTGCTAATTAGGGTTAAGCATTTTTAGATTAAGGGGCCAATCTAGACATGGCGCACTCCAACAGTGGAAGGAATGGAGGAGGGGAATAGGAGTGGGGAAGACTCTCCTATGCCTCAAGTAAGGTCTTCATTGACCAAGAAAGCGAAAAAAGTTATATTTTACACACGAACAGGTTAAGGTATTTAAAAGAAAATGTGATACCTGATCAATAATATCATCTAAAGGATTCTTAGGAAGATCCAAAGACCGAATGATCTCCAAAATTCTCTCTTTCCGCTCAACAGCTCCATTGTACCTAATAGCATATCCAAAACGCACATTTGAGGCAATGGACATGAAGAAGGAATCCAAAAAATAGGAACCTTGAAAATATACTCGCATTTCGAATGTTGTATTTTTATTAATTTTTTTTTTGTTATTTTTGCATATGTTATCACAGGGCATCTAGAGAAGGGTCAAAACAGTGAAAACAAGGATACTTAGGAGTTTTTTTATGTAAAATTTAGTTTTCTATTCTACACTGGTTTGTTTTAGATAGTTTCCCACTTGTTCTCTAAGCATTTAGTCTATTTTATATGTAAAAAAAGCTCATCTGGTACTATTATTACCACTGATGAATGAAAAGTATTTAGTCGAAGTGCAAGTAAGCCGCACCTTAATATCTGATTATTAGATATGTATTCTGTATCTTAACGCTACGCTCCTGTGCATCTATCTCACAGACTTCCATGCATCCGATGTGTGCATCCGACAGACTGGCTGTGCACGTGTGGTCCAGGTCTGATTCTCAATTTTATTGAACAGAATGCAGAAGATAACAGTGAGTAGCCTGGTTGGTATCACCATGCTTGCCCCATCTCCACCACCAGGGTTTGAATCTGGGTGGAGGAAACTCTTCACTTCCATATCTTTGGGAGTGAAAGGGATGGGCTTGGGCTTAGGCCTAAGCATGGTTCCCCCCTTCCCCTTGGGCCGGTTAGCCCATTGGCTATCCCCTCGAGATAGGAGGCCCAATGGGTAAATCCACTTACCTCAAAAAAAAAAAAAACAAAAAAAAACCAGTGAGTTGAAACCTTGCAATGGCAGTAAGTAGTGAATTTTGAATGTCTATAGACAAGACGCAAATTCAAATCTCAAACCGTACGTTTAATTTCGTCTCTTTTTGGCAAAGTGTAAGATTAGCTTACCAGTACTTGGAAAACCTATCACAGCTTATTCCAGGCATTCCCAGGGGCCATACAATCAAAATCTGCTCAATTAAATAAGTTTCATATCACTATCCTGTTTGATCTCATTTTAGCATCAATTTCAATCATTTGTACAATTTGATTTTCATCCATCTGTTATTGCTTGAAAATTTGTGTTGCTTTCCATCCATGACTGACTTTCCATCCATGACTGATAATTGCTGCTGTCATTATCAGGTAATCTTTATGTTTGCTTCGGCCATCAGTACTCTTCTACTTAATGAACATCTCAGTCCAATTATTCCAATCCAAAAGTTGATGTGCAAAATTCCCCAACATCTGATCATGATATGCCTAGTAAAATAGCAGCTAAAAAACAAGTGGGCATTTTTCAGGTTCCAGTTCACACAAGCAGCAGACCAAACTAGTCTGCACTCCCAGTACAATTTTGTACCATTCTTCACCATATAATCCCATGTGCCTCCATTTTTCAAGTGCACTTGACCCACGGTGAGTTCTCATTAGCAATATGCCAAACATGCTTGCACGCAGCAGCAGTCTTCCAGTTTTACACATCTCTCACAGTAAGCCCCCTTTCCTTTTTGGATAAACACAATGCATCCCATGCCATGTCTCTCTTATCTACCCCCCCCCCCAAAAAAAACAAGCCTTTCTTTTATCATTTCATATTTGTCTTCATAATTAACTTCATATACGTGATATATCCACCTCTTAAGCGACTTTTAACATTCTAAGAATGTATGCTTTTGGGTGATTTTTTCACTTTTTCTAATTTGTCTTTTTACAAAATGTCATACAAAATCTAAGTAGGTCCTCATTTTACGGGGAGCCATTCAAAAACTTCAGGGAAGCTCTTTACAGCTTCTGGGCCAACATTAGATACTATAAGTTTCATGCGTGGTTTGGGAAATTTCAATAGCATTTTGGAAAAATACTCAAATTTGTACCCCCACCTGGAACATGAACTCCCAGAGACTTTACCATCTTCTCTAACCAAGCTGAGACTTACGAAATTTCAATATCTTCAAGGTAACATCTCCTCAACATGCACCAAAGTGTAAGAAAAGCTCGGATTACTTCCCAATTTCATTTTTTTTAAACTTTTAATGCGTAATCAAATATTGTATCAAAAGATACCAAGGGGATGTCACCCATGTACAGAAGAGGCAATGACAAGAAACACAATGCCCTGAAGTGCTCATGCATAATATTAGCCACAAAATCCAAAAATTGTCAAACTTCTACCACAACTAAGTACTTGACTCCGACTACACAATTTCCAAAAGCAGAGCTTGAGTTCTCACAAGGACACTTGTTTTCCCTAAAAAAATTCATCTGACTACCTTCCTATCAAGTAGTCCACCAAATAGCCAAAGGAACCATCTTCCAAACTCCTAAAACCCAACTCTTTTTTCTTCTTCTACAATCCGCCAACACATCTTTGATTTTGATGGTTGGAACTCAACTAAAGCCCACCAAGAACAGAGCCAAATGACAAACAAAAGAAACTCAGTGGCAAGTGGCAATGAACAGGGTGGCCGCCAACCGATTCTTCCCCCTCAATGCAGAGAAGACTAAATTGGTCCATTCAAACTACTTTTTAAGTGTGTCCTCCTTGAGAATCTTTCCTTTGATAGAAACCAAGCACAAAAACAAAAAAGGCTTTCGCTGGAGCTTTTTATTTCCATATGGTTCAGTTGGTAAATCAAGACAAATCAACCCTTCAAGAAGAGTATTACAACAATTCTCACATTGTTGCCTTCTAAAAAACAAACCATCCTAAAAAGATCCAGGAATTAAGCTTTAAGAAGCTGATCCCCATACCCAAAATCATACCCAAACATCCTAGAGTCATTCATCACCCCCAAATTAACTAAGGATTTGCAACGCTTTAAGCCTAATATGATAGATATAAAGCAATCCACCCCATGGGCAAATGGACCCTCCTTCTGCAGCACTCCTAAATTATCAACCTCATATTCAGCAATGCTATTTCTCTGGAGAGCGTCCTTCTTTTCTATAAAATTCCAGACTATTCGGTGTCTACAGATCATTCATCTTGTGTAAAGGTCTTACGGCAAGCCCTCCTTGTAGAATGGCACATTTCTTCCTAATTGACTCAGTAAAGACCATTACCGGTTTCATAGTAGACGAATCAGTAGTCTCATGATTTTTCCAAACTACAAACAATGCTGGCGAGAATTCTAAATGAAGACATGAATAGATGGCCAGATCCATGACATGCTGTTGAATAAAGTCAATCTTCCCCCTCTAGACAGAATTTGATTTCTACCCCCGCAATCTGACCTGGAACCTCTCCATAATTGGTTTCCCTCTAAGTAAGACAAGATAAGAAGATGGTAAACAATTAACCTCACTTCTAGAACCTCCTCATCAAGCTGACTCTAAAACCCAGCATTGCTAGCAGAAGGATGCATTTCAAAATCCTAAATAATTCTTATCAGTTTCGTAAAAATCAAATTACTATTAGCAAAGAGAGAGCAGATCAATCATGTGATTGAAATGTCAAATAAGAAAGAACTCTCTTTCCAGCGACCAGCACGAACCCCCCCCTCTCTCCAGGTGCTTGTTCTAGGTGGCTGGTGAAGTTCAAGGTGCTCGGAGTGGTCATCTGAGGTCCACCTGAGGTCCGCTGGACTTTGGGTCTCCGAGAGCCACCAGCCGTCCCCTTCGGCGGTTGTCCTTGGGCTTTTTCGGGTCTCCCTTTGTTGTTTTTTTGAAATATGTGCGCCGGTGGAGGGATAAGGTGTTTTCCAGTCACGGATTTGAGTTGGCCGGCAGATTCTGTCACCGCCGGCGAGGGTTGTGGCGGTTTTCTGGCCACCTGAATCTCGCCAGAATTTTCCCAAGTCACTTTTTTAGCCGCAGAATCTGCCGTTTTCTCTCTTGGTGGTGCTGTTATCTCCTGCTAGCCTCGGGTGAGTGGTTTTTTTGTGCACTTCTCCTCGTTTTCTCCTTCTCCGGGCAGTGTTTGGAATCGGTGGCTTCCGCGGTCAGCTCATTTGCTCCCTTCTTTGCTGATTTCGTTTGTGGATTTTCTTCCTCCTACTACTTTGCATTGCCCTGTCTCTCTATCATGTATGCCTCTGTGAGGGTGAAAGGGAAGTTCTTGAAAGTCACTGGGGGTGTTGGTGGCCTTTTTCCTTTTAAAGTTGTTGAGTCCAGTAGAAGGCAAAGGTCATTCATCCGGTTGAGCTTCCAGGAGTTTCGATGGGTGGCAGTTCAAATGGTTCGCTTCCGTTTCTCAAACGGAGAACCATTGTAGTTGAAAACTTTTAGGTGCGGTCATAGGTGTCTATTGCTTCAACTAAGAAAGGATAGCAAAGGTAGATTCATTGTTCTCTCTCTTTTGGGTAATGCTGGGCAAGCTAGGACAGTGATCTTTCCTGAGAGTGCTAAGGCAGAAGGCGATTTGGGGTGACAAAGATTCTTAAGGAGACTTTGATTGAGGGTCATAAGAAGCCATCTCCTCCACCAAGGAATGCTTCTCTTACCTCCAGGCTTCCGGTGAGTCAGGGATAGGTCTTTTGCTAATGTTGATCGAGGTCATCTGGGTGGCTCCCCTGATTCACCTTTGATGGGGTGGAAGTGTAGGGATTGTGGTTCATGGGATGTCTGTGTAGCTGTGATTGGCGAAGAACATAATGGCAGTGGTAATGTGTTGAAGCAGAAGATCTCCTTCAAGGACAATGTTAATGATGTGTCTTGCAAGAAGAGTGGTTCTAAGGAGTTTTTCTAGGCTGCTTCTCCCTGTGTTAATCAATTCCAAGTGTTGACAGATCTTTTGGAGAACTATCCCTCCTCTGATTGCGAGTGCAACTCCCACTGTAGTTCTCTGTGTGCCTCAAGGATCCCATAATCACCTCTGAATGTGGTGGAGGAGTTGCATCCTGCAGCTCGCTCACCAGCTACGAGTGTGCTAATTTACTCTCGTAGAAAGAAGCTTGGAAAGACTAAACTATGTTGTTGATGCCGGGTCGGGTTCCCCTAATATGCAGGAGGTGGGAGGGGCTCCTTGGTTTGAGGAAGCTCTACATCAAGCCCACACTCAAGGTTTAGATGGTGCTGCTTTGCCCGGTTCTATTTATTTAGGTAATGTTCGTGAAGGTTATGCGTGGTCTTGGAAAAAATGATCTTGTTTTGTAAGAAGATGGGTCTAGCCATTGAAGGCAGAGAAATGGAGTTGCTCTCTTTTCTTACCTCGCTGGAAGCAACTAGAATGAAAGCTTAGTTTAAAAAAGCCCGCTTGAGGCACACCCAGGTGCGCCTCAGCGTGAGGCTTCCGAGTCAGCGCCTCGAAGGGGATGAGGTCCACCTCAAGGATACAAGACTTTATCTTCCCCCTTTTTCTTCTTTTTCTTAGCCTTGCCTTTACCTTTTTTCTTCTTTTCCTTCCTTGTGAGCTAAAAGATGAGCTAAACTTGTACCGTAAGTACATGCATTGAGGAACTACGATGATACGATAACATATGTTAAGGTTATTTGCTATGTTAGTAGTCATATTGATATCTAATCACATTTTTAATTCATTTATGTAACTTGTTTCCGCAAAGTATGCTTTGAGAAATATGAAATACTTTTAAAAACTTTTGTATAGAAGTGGGCCTCGCGTCCATGATGCATGCGCCTTCGCCTCATGCTTTATGCCTCACGCCTTGGGACCCTATGCGCCTCAGTGCGCCTCGCGCTTTTTAAAACTAAGAATGAAAGGTGATCGGTTGGTTGAAGAGAGTACGGGGGATGTAGTTGCAACTTGCAAGGGATAGGTTGTTTTCGGATGGGGCCAACCGTTAATGTTCTTGCTTAGAATGTCAGGGGGCTCAATTGTCCAAATAAGCGAGGGGATGTTAGGTGGGTGCTGTGTACTTTTGACTGCGATGTTGCCATTCTCCAAGAATCCAAGTTGGAGGTTGTTAGCCGTCCGATAGCGATTAGTCTATGGGATCGTCACCCGATTGAGTGGCTTTACTTACCTTCAGTGGGTCGCTCAGGAGACATTATTGTCATTTGGGATCCTCAAGTCTTGGAGCTTGGTGACTCTCGCATTGGGTCATTTCCTGTTTGTTATAAGTTTAAGTCTTTGGAGGACAATCTTGAGTGGGGTCTGATTGGGGTATATAGGCCTAATGACGACTGTATGCAACTGGCTTTATTTGAGGAGTTGTCATTCTTTATGTCTTCTTGGGACATTCCGTGGTGTTTGGGTGGGGATTTTAATGTCATTAGGTTTTCTTTAGAGGGATCCACAGGTGGCCAATCGTCTTGGGCAATGAGAGAGTTCTCTAGTTTTATTAATTCTTGCAATCTCATTGATCCTCCTTTGGAAGGTGCACGCTTTACTTGATCCTTCCATGAGGAGGTTCCTATGTTATTTTGCATTGACTGATTTTTCTCGATTGAGTGGGAAGATCAATTCCAGAGGGTTCATCAAGTTACCCTTCCGAAAATCACTTCGGACCATTTTCTCATTCTTCTTCTAGTTGGGGAAGTCTGTAGAGGTAGAGGTCCTTTCAAATTCGAAAATATGTGGCTTAAGATGGATGGCTTTAGCGACCTTGTCAAATCTTTTTGGGATAAACTGGATGGTATTGGCCCCTTGAGTTTTATTTTGGCAAAGAACCTAAACTTTTTTGAAGACCGAACTTAAACAGTGGAACAGAGATGTGTTTGGCCATTTAGAGTTCAAGATGGCTAGTTTGGTGGAAAAAACAAAGCTCTTAGATGAGAAGGAACAGCAGCAGTCTCTCTCGTGGGCGGATAGAATTGAAAAATTAGAAGTTAAAAAAGAACTCTCTGTGGTGCGAAGAACCATTGATATTTACTGGCACCAAAGAGCAAAGCAACAATGGATTGTGGATGGTGATCGCAATACCAAGTTTTTCCAGCTTGTGGCAAACAGGAGAAGAAAGTTTAATGCTATTCACAAAATTCAAGTGGATGGCGAACTTTATATTGATGATGCCTCAGTCAATAATGCAATTGTTCGCTTCTATGAAAATCTGTATCATGATGATCAACCATTAAGGATTTTTCTTGATGGTATCACTTTTGCCTCCATTAGTCTTGATGATGCTAGGTTTCTTGAAAAAGATTTTACTGAAGATGAAGTTTGGAATGCCATCACTAAGTTAGGCATCGAGAAAGCTCCAGGGCCAAACAGTTTCAATATAGTCTTTTTCCAGCATTGTTGGTCTACTGCCAAGGGGGAGATTATGGGAATTTTTTGCGGACTTTCACAATAAAGGTGTCTTTGAGAAAAGTTTAAATACTACTTTTATTAGTTTGATTCCCAAAGTGGCTAGAGCAGATGATATGAAGTTTTTTAGGCCCATCAGCTTGGAAGGGAGTGTATATAAGATTCTTGTCAAAGTCCTCGCTTCAAGATTGAGGAAAGTTGTTGGAAACGTTGTGGGTCCCTCGAAGCATGCTTTTGTTCCCAACCGTCAAATTTTGGATGCTGCTTTGATTGCTAATGAGTGCATTGATTCTTATATCAGATCTAGGATTTCGGGTATCCTGTGTAAGCTTGACATTGAGAAGGCTTATGATCATGTCTCTTGGAGTTTCCCTTTGGCTATTCTTAAGAAAATGGGCTTTCCTAACAAGTGGAGGAAATGGATCTCTTTTTGTATTTTCACTATTCGCTTTGCTATCTTGATTAATAGTGAAGCATCTGGTTTTTTCTCAAGTTCAAACGGCCTAAGGCAAGGTGACCCTTTGTCTCCTTTATTGTTCATTTTGGTTATGGTGACCCTTAATAAGTTGGTGATTAATGCAGGTGAGGAGAGTTTCTTAAATGGCTTTCATATTAGCGACCCTCATTCTAAGGGTTTGTTGATGTCTCATTTGCTTTTCGCCGACGATACCCTTGTTTTTTGCAAGCCGAAGGAGAGTAATTTGGGTTACTTAAGGTGCATCCTTCTGCTCTGTGATGCTATGTCTGGACTACTGGCGACATGCCTAATGGTCATGTTTTGGCCCCTTTCTTTGGGTGTGGAGTTGATTATCTGCCTTCTTCTTACCTTGGTCTTCCTCGTGGTGCTCTTTATAAGAGCATAGCTGTTTGGAACCCAGTTGTTGAGAGATTCCATACGAGATTGGCAGGCTGGAAGTCTAAGCTTTTGTCTAGGGTAGATTGACCCTTTTGAAAAGCACTTTGTATAGTCTACCTATCTACTTCATGTCTTTATTCACCATCCTAGCTAGCATTGCTAGTCGGTTAGAGAAAATCATGAGAGATTTTCTTTGGAATTCCAACAATAATGGTAATGGCCTCCATTGGTCAATTGGAACGAAGTATGTTGTCCTAACCAAGAGGGAGGACTCGACATAAGACCTCTTTGTGTTATGAATGAAGCTTTGAAAACCAAATGATTGTAGAGGTTTGCAAAGAAGATGATGCTATGTGGACAAATGTGATCAAGGCAAAATATGGGATCGATAAGTTGGGTTGGTGGAGTAAGAAAAGTTCTTATTCTCACAATGTTGGTTGTTGGAAATCTATCTTAGCAGGTCATGAGTGTTTCAAATCTTTAGTACATTTTGAGGTGAAGGATGGCTTAAAGGTGTTATTTTGGCATGATGTTTAGTGTGAGGATCAACCATTAAAGACTCTTTTTCCTGATCTTTTTAGGATGGCTCGTTTGAAGCATGCCACGGTACAAGAAGTAGTTTCTTGGAATGGTGATATTAGCCATTGGAATTTGACTTTTGTGAGGAGCCTTAATGATTGGGAAGAGGACAATATTTGTAATTTGTTAGTCGTACTTGTTGGCAAAGAGGTTCTGTCCCAAGGCAAGGATGAGATTGTGTGGCCACTAAACTCTAAGGGATCCTTTAGCGTCAAGAGTTTTTATTCTACACAATTTGTAGCCTTGGATGGTTGTGATTTTGCTACTAAGTCCTTTTGGAAGTATAAAGCTCCCATAAAAGTGTGTTTCTTTACGTGGGCAGCCACCATAGGTAAGATCCCTACGGATGACATGCTTAAAAGAAGAAATTTTAAAGATCCAAGTAGATGCTCTATGTGTTTGGAGGAAGAAGAAATTGTTGATCATCTCCTTGTACATTGTTGGTGAGTTTCTTCGCTTTGGGATTTAGCTCTCTCTCTTATGGGGATTAGTTGGGTTCAAATTTCTAATGTAAGAGATATGGTAGTGGCTTGGAAGAGAAGGATGAATAAGAGTTGGGTCCTTGAAGTTGGGAACATGATTCCTTTGGCTATTTGGTGGGCTACTTGGAAGGAGAGAAACCGTCGTATTTTTTAGGATAAAGTCTTGTCGTTTCAAGATTTTAAGCTCTATTTTTTGAGGTTGTTGTATCGTTGGAGTGTCGGGCTCAGCAGTAACAAAAATTTAAATTTTTTGGCTTTTGTCGATTGCATTATGGATGAGAGCTTAAGGGCATAATGTTTTTGTATTTGCCCCTTTTGTATATGGTTGACGTCCCCTTGATGTCCATTTAATATATCTCTTGATTACTTACACACACACACACACACACAGAGAGAGAGAGAGAGAGAGAGAGAGAGAGAGCGCGGATGGGAAATTAGAACACCCTCAGGATAAGGGTCATTCTAGGGAAAACATTTTAAGGCAAAAATGAGAACCAAAAGAAAGGGAAGAAAGAGAAAGAAATACATGAGCATCACCAGAATCGATCCTAATAGCCCATTGACTGAATCCTCAGGTCTCCGATCACTCACTCCCCAATTGAGCTTACAGCTACCATGAAGTGTTTAAAAATCTATGCGTGCAGCACATAGTCAATTCTTTTGTTGGGGCGGTGGGCCGCTGAAGGCAGGTTCGTGGTCCTCTGAGAAGTCTCATGAAAACAAGACTTGAGAAATATGCAATCCATGAGTTTGCATAATGGAAAAGGGTTTGTATGCAATAAAAATGCAACATGGGCGCCAATAATAACTGAGTTACGAGCTACAGCCACCAAGAGCGGTAGTTCTAGAGATTACTCCAGTCTAAAAGACCGACAGCAACTTTCCTAGAGCTATATCTAGCATGCCCACCTTCCTGTGACAAAAGTCACTTCCACTCCCTCCTTTTTTTTTGGGGGGGTGCCGGGGGGGGGGGGGGCGAAGGTGTTGCATGTCCCTCAAGCCTCCTTAACCATGCCTTAGGGCATTGAATCCAGATCATGTGCAAAAGAAACCACTTCTATGCCTTGACCCCTCTCCAAAAGAAATAATCCATCTCTCAGCACATGCTTATGTTGCATGGAAATGCAGACAGCAATTTTGCAAAATATGGGAAACAGAAGCGTGACCAATTCACAATTAATAACTGAAGTACATACTTTTTTCAAAAAGATTTTTAGCATCTACCTTTTTTTAAAAACAAGGGAAGATATTTTTATTTTTTCGTTCAGGAGGAAAAACTAACCTATATAAATATATTAAAATGAAAGCTTCTAAGGTAAAGCTAATGCCACATGTCTCAATTAAGCAGGTTTGGCCAACATCCTAAGCTAAATCCAAACCTAAGCTCAGTCCTAACTTAACCTCAAACCTATGTAATTAATCACAATTATAAATGCTAATAAGATGATCTATTCAAAGTTACATTTACATAATTGATTTCAATGTATAGCCATAGGTTATTGTAACTTTTGACAATATAGAAGTTTAAATAATTTTTTTTAGAGACAGTAATAAGTAGTCAGAACTCTAATATAAGCAAGAGTTCAAATCTCACAAAGCATTTAGAAATTAGAAAATAAAATTTTCATTGCATTGAAATATAATAGCCACCGATTATTGATAGTTAAGTCACTACAAGAAACAGATGGGCCAAAAACTAGTTTCTCTATTAAAGACGTACACTAAAGCAACCAAAAAAGAAAAAAGAAAACAACATTTTCTAAAATTTTTTTTTTAAAAAAAAAAAAAAAACCCACCAACCCCTATTTCAATAAAGCTACTACTACCCATATGGAGATAACCCGGCAGCATCTGGAGAACAGTCCCAATCGAGGTGCCATTGTCTACTTTCCTTTCCCTCTTTTAGGTCACTACAAACTAGCTATAGGAACCATTAACCAACCATGCAAGTCACCCATCTGTGGCAACTGGCAACTAATGGCCTTAATGTTCCATTATTCTTTCTTATCAGTGGATAGCTTTGGCTACAAGATCTTTAGTTATCCAATCCCAAATTGTTGATTCCATACATAGAAGAGTAGCTACTTGTCCAATTCTCAGTTGCTGAGGAGTATTACAAAAGTGTATAAAACGACCCATGGTTTCATGCTTTTCTGTTCTTTTTCGAACTTTTAGGGATGTTTTACCGTTCCATGAAACATTTCCGGGATGGCTTTTAGCCTCCTATGCAGTTTTCAAGGTCTGTGTTTTCCCAACCTCTACTGATATTTCCATCCTTCAGAGGTGATTGCAGGTCCCATGTTCCAAGACAATGGAAAATATGACTCGAAGCAAATAGGCATAGCCAGGGACAAATGAGGATATTAGCTAACAGGTCACCTCTTGGTGATTATTTCTATATAAACACGATGTTCTTCCAGATACTCCTCTGTCTTCTGCTTGCATGCATTGCATGTCCATTCCTCAAAAACATCTGCTGTTGGTGGCTCTAAACAAGAAGGATGTACAAGCTGACCACAACAGGTACACTTGAGTAGTTTTCTTCTGTCCTGCTCTAAAAAATTGCAAATTAGTACACAAAACACAAACCAACCGGCAAATGCTCAAGAGTTTAAAACATTCACCTCTTCTCCACTGCAAATTTCACAAATCTGAAACTCATCATCAGACTCAGAAGATTCATTATCTACATCAGCTGCACTTGTTAAAATAGACATAAAATTAGCGTCAACACTATCCATAAAAAAAGAAAGAATTTTGTGAATTTTTCAAACAATGATCATAATGGGTAATACAAAAATGCCTCACAATTGTCACTCATTTGCATGGAATACTAAGAAGTTGAAAGGTCTATCAAACAGGGATCCAACAGAAATGGTAATTCGTTACATAATCTCTCCCCCTCCCTGCCGCCAACATCTACACTGTCCTCCTATAAACCTAACCACCACCATATTCCTCCCCCAGCATAGGCACACAATACAACGTATGCCAAGAAGCCCATGATGGTAGCCTTTGCACCATTGGCTACTTGAAAGAATGTTCCATCGGCTATTTGATAGGGTACAAGAAAGAAAAGGAATTGGTGAATCGGTCACTCAAATTGCACAAATAAGGCTACCTACATCTAGATCTCCCCAAACATTGCAAATGCAACATGGTGTTGTCATACTAAAGTTGGAGTCAAGCGCTAAGTTGTCATATAAGTTTTGTTTGGAGTTCTTAGATAACATTCTTCATGAGAGCTTAACCGTTATGATTTCTGTTGTTCAAATATCCACAAAGCATCATTTTATTACAGTTTATATAACTCGTCAACAAAAAAATGGGCAAGTGAACTGCATATTACCTTTTTATTAAAACAAGTTATATGTTCACTACCATGTACTCCACCAATAGCCAACACAATCAACTTCTGAATTCAAGAGTGCAATTCTTCTTCCATCATCTTCTCCAAGCCGTCAAAACATTTTTGACATTCAAAGGACGGACCCAACTAATCCTATCAAGGAAAGACACAAATGCCAAACCCAATGGCAATGAACAAGGAGGTGATCAGCCCATTTCTCCTGCTAAGGGAAAATGGAACACCTACTTGGTAGATTAAAATTCTTCTCTTAAGCATATCATCTGCAGGCTCTTACCTTTAGCAACATCCCATATAAAAAAAGACTGTCAAGGGTGAATCGATCCCAAGGCAATGACGAGATTGTGTGGCCGCTGAACTCTAGGGGTTCCTTTACCGTCATTAGTTTTTGTTCAACACAGTTTGAAGCCTTGGATGACCGAGATATTGCTTCCAAGTCCATTTGGAAGTCTAAAGCTCCCACAAAAGTGTGTTCGTTTGCTTGGGCGGCCACCATAGGCAAGATTCCTACGGAAGACATGCTGAAAAGAAGAAATTTTAGCGGTCCAAGTAGATGCTCTATGTGTTTGGAGGAGGAAGAAACTATGGATCATCTCCTTATACATTGTCGATGGGTTCCTTCGCTTTGGTATTTATCTCTCTCTCTAATGGGTATTTATCTTTGTATTGCCCCTTTTGTACATGGGTGACATCCCCTTGGTGTCCATTTAATATACCTCTTTGATTACTTACCCAAAAAAGAAAAAAAAAAATGAGAGATGTGGCAGTGGCTTAGAGGAGAATGATGAAGAAGAGTTGGGTCCTAAGAGTTGGGTCCTTGGTTCCCTTTGCTATTTGGTGGGCCACTTGGAAGGAGAGACATCGACGTATTTTTGAGGACAAAACCTTGTCGTTTCAAGATTTTAAGCTCTATTTTTTGAGATTGTTATATAGTTGGAGTGTCAAGCTCAATGGGTAACAAAACTTTGAACTTTTTGGGTTTTGCAGATTGCATTATGGATGAAAGCTTAAGGGCATAATGTTTTTGCATTTGCCCCTTTTGTATATGGATGACATGCCCTTAGTGCCCTTTTAATATTCCTCTTAATTACTTATCAAATAAATAAATAAATAAAGACCGTCAAGAGAGCTTTAGATTTTTCAATGGCTTTCTTAGTTTTAAAAGGCGCCAAGCGCACTGAGTGGCATAGGGCCCCAAAGTGCAAGGCGCAAGGCGAAGGAGCAGGCATCATGGATGCGAAGCGCACTTCTATGCAAAAAAATTTTAAAAGTCTTTCACATTTGGCGAATCAGATTTTACAGAAACAAGTTAGATAAATAAGTTAGATAAATCCACTAAAAAAGAGTTAGACATCAATATAACTACTAACACCGCAAATAACATTAAGACATGTTACCTTACCATCATATTTCCCAATGCACACACTTATCAAGTTACCATACAAGCATAACTCACCTTTTAACTCCCAAGGAAGGGAAAGAAAAGAAGACAAAAGGTCAAGGCATGGCCAAAAAAAGAAGAAAAAGGGGAAGACATAGCCTTGCATTCTTAAGGCGCAGCTCATACCCTCTGGGTGCTTACCTAGTACCCTCACATCCAGACGCACCTAGGCATGCTCAAGCGGGCTTTTTTTTTTAAACTAAGATGGCTTTAGCAAGAAAATCAATAGGACTAGGCCTAACAAAGGCTATTACAAAAACTCTTCACACAAAATGTATCCATATTTGTCATGTGGTAAAAAAATCTTGTCAATGCCCTTAGACTCTAACATTCACATTCCTAGTGAACGCCAAAGGGCTTTAAAAAAAATTTTAAAAAAACAACCCAAAAAAAAAAAAAAAAAACTCTTATTTCAAGTCATTTGGGCTTCTTGAGAATGTTGTGTCCTAGTGACTATATTCAACATTCCAAGAGACCATTTCTTGTGTAGTTGCATCTTTTAAGCAAGCATCCTGAAAATATATGGAAATTGAACCCTAGTATGTCGAACCCCAACACCTAAGACCTGTACTCACCTTAAAATGAACAAGAGACTTGAAACGGTCTAAACCTGCTAAAAAGATTTCTAGCAACCTATGCTGACGAGCACAAGGACTCATACTCCACCAACCAAATTTACCATCTCTATATGTCGTCGTGATCATGTTTTTCCAAAGAGCATTTTATTTGGTACAACTCCAAGGCCAGTTGGTCTTGAGGGCTTCATTCATCATACAAAGAGGTTGTATGCCTACCCCTGCTTGTTTCCGATTGTGAGAATCATCCCAATTGACCCCATGGCAATCACTGAGGAACAATGTTGGACCAAAGGAAATCCCCGTAGTTCTCTCCAGTTTCTTGCTGAGATGGTAGACAAGAAAATGCAATATACTGTGAGTCTATAATCTGCTTTGTAAAAGAATCAACATGCCTTCTTTAGACAAAAGCTCGGATTTCCACTTTGCTAGTCATGTATGAAATCTTCCCACGATTAGTTCCCAGAATGCTTTGCACTTAAATGCAGCACGCAGAAGAACACCCAAATAGAAAGACGGAACACAATCGGTCTTGGAATCAAAGAAACGCGCTAAGTGATGAATCTGCAGAGCCTCATTGATAGGGATGAGAACAGTTTTGGAAAAGTTAATTTGAGCCCAATACAGACATAGCCTCAAAAAATGGAAGAATGCACCTCAATTCTGAAGAATCCCAAATTTCTCTAGCTAGGTTTCCACAACAATCCAAAACTCATTGGCAAAGAGCATATTAGAGATTAACAAACCCTCTTATTGAGATCTACTGGTTTGAATCCTTCTAAGAAGCCCACCTCAAGCGCTTTATTCACCAATCCACTAAGTGTTCATTCATCGAAACAAATAACAAGGGGATAAAGGATCTGGTGTACAGTCGGATCAAGTACTTCATTATGGATAGTGGTTGTCTTCTACTTTTTTTTTTTTTCAGTGAATATCAGCTGTAGTCATGTTTTAGATCTTCTAGATATAATCATCCATAAAAATTTGTTCAATTCATATGGAATTTTATCTTGGTGAACGGAAGTCGAATCAACAAAGAAAATGAATACACAGAGACACCTATTAAAAAAGATAGTTAACAAAGGAAAAATTCAATATTATCTTATTAATTATTTGGTTGAATAACCATGTAAACATTTTTAATTACCCAAAGAACTACAATCTCTCCTTCACATTTATCATATATTTGCTCCATGATCATCTCTCCTTAGCCTCAAGCCCCTTCATAAGCTGATTAAACATCAAACGTGATTCCTTCTCACAATTGCCACATGACCATCAAAAATGACTTCCTTCACTTATCAACAGCATGCACTTCATCCAACTCCTACTGCAGCCTTGATTTGTCTGTCACCTGCAAGATTCAAATTTCTTTCTCTAACCACTAACACCAGCCTCCTCTTCCTCTAAGCACCCCCCCAACCTTCATCTTCCATTTGACAAAATAGAAGGGCAAATTGGGATCTTAACCCTGAAAATTAAGCGGTCCCAATGAGTGTAACAGGATCTCCCTCCCTCCTTTACCCCCTTCTCCTCCTCTCATTGTGACCAAGAATCCATCTTCCTTCCACCAATGTAATAGTACAAATCAAGGTTTCAATCCCAAAATCCAAGGGTCCAAAATCCCAATGAGGTTTCTTAGAACCTCATCCCAATGATGTTTCTTAGAACCCCCCCCCCAAACAAAATCTTTTCATCTTCGGCAAAAAGGGCGATGGCCTCCATCAATAGTTTAACGTAAGACAATTTGGGGTCTCAGTCTCAAAGAATAGGGTGCCAAAAGAGTTTCCCTCCTCTCATACGCCCCAAGGAGACGTGGTTGATCCACGGAATAAAGTGGTAGGATTGTGTATCACACAGTAGCGATTGAGCTTTACAAGGAACTCTTGCAAAATATCCGGTTGATCTATGTCAGACATGAATGGGCAGATGTTGAAGAGAGAGGATATCCTACAAACCATGCAGGGTGGTTGTGAAGGTCTTTCAAACCAGGAACAGCATTGGGTGGGGTAGGGACAGAGAACAAATTGCAGGTCGTCCATGGTAAGTCCCCAACAATTGCGCATACGTAATGATAGTTTGGCCAATGGTTGGGGCAAGTGAAGGTCGTGACTGAGATAGATGGTGATAATTTGGTTTGAGAATTATTGGGTTGTTTTTTTAAAAAAATACTACAAAAAGGGAATCTAAGTTCCATGGGGGGGAATAGAGAATCAATAAACAGAGCTCGGAGTAAAGCTGTAGAAGGAAAAAAAAAAAAGGGTAAAGGAAATGGAATTTTTTACACCCATACATCAGTAAAAGGAATTCTCCCCATCTCCATTCTATTATATCTAACCAACTGGCGCTTAAAACTTAAGAATCTTTGAAAAAAAGGATGCTGATCCCACTTAAGTTATATGTCGAAACGAAAGCAAAAAATCATTTCAAAAACTCCGACAGGAACAACCCCCAAAAAAAAAAAACAAAAACAAAAACAAGGCAGATTAAATTGAAAGGTTTCACACAGGAAAACTAAAAATAAAAAAGCTATGACTTGTCCATCTAGATTTATGCTCAAGCTTAAACAAAGAAAAACCATTCAAGTAAAGACTATAGGAAATGAGCAGGTTACAATAAGGAAGGGGAGAAAAAATGGACGATCCCCAGCATTCAGTCCTTGAAAATGATTAAGTAACAAGACATGTCTAAAGTACTTACATTGAGACTCTTCAGAGCATTCCTCATCACTATCAGACTTCCATTTTGCAGCTTTCCTCACTCGTCCTCTCAATGAAATATCAGGAATGGCCAAATGTCTCTTTTGAGGAAGTTCCTTCACACCTTGATCATCTAGAACAAGACAGCAGTCAAAGGCTGCCTCCCTTGAAAAACAAAGGAATAAAGAAGCAAAGTATATTATACCTGGTACAGTTTCAGGCTCATCAGGCAAAGGATAATTTGCCTCAACAAATTTAAACAACAGCTCCCGAGGACCGGAAATGAAGTCTTCAAGCTCAAGGCCCTAGTTTTCAGACAGATTTAAGCAGATTAAAATTTGATAGACAATTAAGAGAACAATAGCATGCCATTAGAAGCGATGAAAAACCAATAAAAGTACCCTACATATTTACTCAGAGCTTCCTCAGTTCGTACCTCTCCAGTACTCTGAATGTCAATGACCACGCATTTATTCTCCATCAGTGCTTGCCTGGCAATCCTTACAACTGTAGGTACCTTGGCTGACATACAAAGGTGTCTAAAGAATCGCTACAATAGCCAAATGAAAATCAGATAAGAACAATGTCAAAAATTTGGGGCGGAATACACTATTGCATCCAAGACCTGATGGTTTGCCCAATACAGTCGCCACAACTGAGTGAAACTGGAAGCAGGCTTGTCTTCATGATAGGTTGCAACTAGGGTTAGTAATTCCACATGCAATTCAGCCCAAAATTCAGCTGCCTTATTGTAGATTTCCTGGCAAGATAATTTTTAATTAACACCAATCAAATAGAAAAGAAGAAATTAAATCTATGGGTAACTAGCAAGTTGCATCAAGAGAAAACCATTGATAAACTCATGAGCTGCTACAAATTTTTAAAATAAAAATAAAAATGAACATAGGGCTCACGAAAAGAAAAATGTCCTTCCATAACATGCCTAATCAAAAAACTATCCTGAAATGTACATCATCATCTGACTCAAGAAAAATATCAAATGTCCGAAGATCCTCTGGAGTTCTGCATAGGAGTTGGCTGCTCCCTGACCTAGGAGCTCGAGACCATGATAAATCTCACTAAGAAAGACAAATAGATTCCAAAGGCACGAAGCATGATAAATCTAACTAAGAGAGGCAAATAGACTTTGACAGCTGAGAAGGCAAGCAAATAAGTTATGTTTTCCTGGAAGTGGCCCCAAGGTCAGGGGGATGCTATGCAGTTACATAAGATGCAACCCCCTTCCCCCCCACCCCCCGGGGGGGGGGGTGCATAGAGAAGGGAAAAGGTAAAAACAGAAAAAATAATGCAACAAAAAAGGGCCCCATATACCTAATTCATATAAGGAAACATCGATCTTCTGTGTGCCCTATAGAGAACATAGGGAGTGACAATAAGGCAAAACTATAGAAAGGCTGTGATTTACATAGGCTACTACAAGCCAGAACTGACAGTACACTGTAGATGCCACCCTAGATTTCTTAAAATACCTGGATGGATAGTTTAGTAGTACAAAATCAGTTCAATTGATGTAGCGAAGGTCAGATGACAAATAATTTGGACTTAACTGCTAATGTTAAAGTATACAAGGGCTGCAATAAAATGAGTTGGTTGTCTTTTGTTATACTTGTCCCTGGCTTCCAAATATACACAAAATATCATAGATTTTTCCCTTGTATTCAGAAGGCAAATGTCCAATTGGCAAAAGCTGCTGATCCTACACTACAGTATTCCTCTTTATTTTTTGGGTTTTTGATGATTTTTTTTTTTTTTTGGGGTGGGGGGGGGGGGGATCAAGTAATCAAATGTTGGATTAAGAAGACATCAAAAAGATGTCAACCTTGTACCAAAGGAGGCAATTACAAAATAACACCCTGCCCTCAAGCTCTCTAAAATAATCAATCCACAAAGGTCAACTTTGTACCATGATGGAGAACTTGACTCCAACTATACAAAGTTCTAAAAAATAATGTTTGAAATCGTGAATAGTCCAAGCCTTGCCCTCAAAAATCCGATCATTCCTCTCCTTCCAAGTACTCAACCAAATAGCCAAAAGCGTTACCTTCCAAACACCTAGGACACAACTCTTCTTTAACGTTCTTCTCCAAGCCACCAAAACATCTCTTATGGTTTGACGTTGCACCCAACTAACCCCCTTCAAAGAAAGAGACAAATGCCACAAAACGGAGACCCACTAACAATAGCAAAAAGGTGGCCTACCGACACTTTTTTTTTTTTTTTTTTTGGATGAGGAATCAAGAGATGCATTAAAAAGATACCAAAGGGGGGAAGCCCATGTACAAAAGGGGCCAATTACAAAAATGATTGAGCCCTTAAGCTCTCATGCATGATATTATCTACAAAATTCAAAAAACGCGAATTTTTGCCATCATTAAGAACAAGACTCCAACTATACAAGAGTCTCAAAGAGTAGAGCTTGAAATTTTGATAGGGCAAAGCTTTATCTGCAAAAATCCGACGATTCCTTTCCTTCTAAATACACCACCAAATGCCCAGAGGAATCATCTTCCAAACACAAAAAACCCAACTATTCTTCGTTCTTCTTCTCCAAGCCACCACCACCACATCCTTGACTGAAGACAGTTGCGCCCAACTCACTCCCATTAGGAAGAGAGACAAATCCCAAAGAAATGTTGCCCAACAAAAATGGGAAAGGAGATCATCTGCCATTTCCTCCTCCTCAAGGCACATACAACACCGACTAAGCCCATTGAAAGAAGCACATCCTCTGTGGGGATCTTTCCTGTAATAGCTGCCCAAGCAAAGAAGCACTCTTTCATAGGTGCATTAGACTTCCAAAAGGAAGAAACAAAAAAATCGAAAGCATTGCCACCATCATAAACCTTTTGACAGGAACTCTTGATGGTGAAAGAATTTTTAGGGTTATATGGTCTAACAATCTTATCAATGCCCTCAGATCATACATTTATCTTGGCAATTTATCTTGGCAAGAGTTGCCAAAAAATCGCAAATGCTATCCTCTTCCCAATATCTTTCGGGCGCCTCGAAAAAATAATGTTCTAATGGCTTTGGTCACTATTCCAAGAGACCACATCATGCACGGTGGCATCTTTCAGAAGTGCCATCCTCAAAAGATTTGGAAATTGAATATTAAGAGGTTAATCCCCACACCAAACATCATGCTAGAAAAGCACCCTAGACCCATTCTTTACTTCAAAAGGTACCAAGGATAACGTTCAAAACCGGCTAAAATAAACCTCCAACAGCCCACTCCATGGGCAAAACACATCGGACAACCAATAGCCAACTTGAACTTTCTCCTTTTAAGCATGTCCTCCATTGGAACCTTTCCTTTCATAGTTGTCCAAACAAGAACGTATGCTTTGGTGGGAGCTTTAAACTTCCAAATCGCCTTGGCTAAGAATTCAAGGGTAGTCAAGGGTAGTCGACCCTAACCCTTCGTACATTTCTCTGACACTGAATCGCCCACTTGAGTCATAGGCCCAAAGAATCTCGTCATCACCCTCATAAGAAACCTTCACATTAGCAAGCAAAGCCAAAAGACTCTTCTTCCCAATCATTCGGGCTTCTCAAGA
Organism: Carnegiea gigantea; assembly: GCA_029747015.1. Lineage (NCBI taxonomy): Eukaryota > Viridiplantae > Streptophyta > Magnoliopsida > Caryophyllales > Cactaceae > Carnegiea > Carnegiea gigantea. The sequence continues at coordinate 314,873 of JAKOGI010000601.1, read as the reverse complement.
AAGTTATGTTCTAGTGGAATGATCGTCATTCCAACAAACAATTCATACAAAGTTGCTTCTTTCAACTCAGACATCCTAAAAAGATCAAAAACATATTAAAAGGATAAGGGGAAATTTCAGATACTTTATTTTTTTATGGTGTCAAAAAATTGTGTCAAAATGGCATCAAAGGGCAAACACCCATGTACAAAAGGGGCAAAAATCATCCTGCCCTCAAGCTTTCAAGCACAATGTATGCACAAAATTCAAAAAGTCAAATTTCTTCCACGATAGAGCACTTGACCAAACTACGCAAAATTTCTAGAAAGCAAGCCTTCATATGACAAAGCTTTGGCCTCAAAACTTTGATGATTCCTTTCCTTCATATTGTCTACCAAATGGGCAAAGGAACCATCCTCTAAATTCTAAAAACCTAGCCGTTCTTCACCCTTCTCCTCGAAGCAATCTACACATCCTTGACATTTGAAGGTTGAACGCAACTAACTTCATTAGAAAGGGAGATATCAAAGCAAAGAACCCACTGGCAAGGGGCAAGGAGGTCACCGACCGCTTCCGCAGTTCTTCCTTCACAAGGTGCGTTGAATACCTAATATGTCCAATGAAATTCCTTCTCTTAAACAAGTCTACTGTGGGCTTCTTTTTTTTAGTGGCCACTCCAACCAAAAAGGGGGGGGGCTTTGCAATAGTTAAAGACTAGCACATGGCCTCTGACAGAACAGTTTGATTTCATTACTCCTTTTGCTCAAGTTGTTAATAGTATGGAGTCAGAAGGCAAAGGCCACAGAATCTCATCTAACGCATTTAGGCACAACATTCATCCTTGCAAGTACAACCAATAAACTATTAACACTATCCTCTTCCCAATGGTTCGCCTCCTCGAGAAAGTTGAGTTACAATAGCTCTGTTCACCATTCCATAGCACCACTTCTTGCATGATTTCCTCTTTTGGACGGGTCATCCTCGCGAAATCAAGAAATCAAACCTTACAAAGTTGACCCTTTCATCAAACATCACACCAAGATAACACCTGGTACTCATTCTTCGACTCAAAATGCACTTCGCCCCCGAGGTCGTTGATTTTTCATAGACTTCCTTGTGAGCATGGCACCCAGTCAGAGTAGTCAGTATCTTATTCATCCACTGTAACTTTTCCTTTGCCTGCTAGTTGCATGACTTGTTCTTCAAATGCATTGCACTTCGCTATAAGATGACTAATTATCTTGCGATACTTGCAATTTATTGAAACCTCTTTCTTCAACCCGCTTTGCCTCTAGGAGTTCTGAGTCCTCATTCAAGAACTTTTTCAAGTATTTCCAGGGCATCAAAGTCACAAAAGGGATACTCTTCTTCAAACTCTTCAAATGTAGGACTTCTTATTCACATGTCCTAAAAGGAAGCTTTCTGCTCACTACTGCTAGATCATTTGCTAGGGTTGGCGATTGTATGTTCCTTATCGTGAGCCAGTTTTGCCAATTCTTGAAAAGTCTTGGGCTAGTTTAATTGCAAAGCATAAAGTATGTCCCAGTCCATTCCTTATGCACATATGTTAGCAGATATATCAACATCAAAAGCCTTAAGCCTTTGTTAGAGGAGCTGGGATTAGCTAACTTCTTTTTCAGTTTCTTCATCTACTTAGGGATATTTTCCTTATTTTTTAATGATTTGTGCGTCCTTTCTCCTTTTGCAGCATGGCTTTCATGCTAGCCATCTCTTCTTCCTAGTTATTACTTATTTGCACGTCATCATAACTAGGATGACGATAATATCTGAGAACTTAGATTCAGTGTCTGATAGAAAAACCTTTTTCTGGTGGTCGTGACTTGGTTTAAAAAAGCCCGCCTGAGGCACACCTAGGCGCCCTTTGGGTGAGGCTACTAGGTCAACGCCTCGAAGGGGATGAGGTGCACCTCAAGGATGAAAGGCTATATCTTTGCCCTTTTTCTTCTTTTTCTTAGCCTTGCATTTACCTTTTTTCTTCTTCTTTTTTTTTCCCTTAGGAGCTAAAAGGTGAATTATGCTTGTTTGGTAAGTGTGTGCATTAGGAAACTACGATGATAAGATAACATATCTTAGGTTATTTGCATTGTGAGTGGATGTCTAACCACTTTTTTAGTGCATGTATCTAACTTGTTTCTGCAAAATTTGCTTCGTGAAATATGAAAGACTTTTAAATTTTTTTTGCAAAGAAGAGCACCTTGCATCCATGATGTATGCGCCTTCACCTAGCCCCTCGCGCCATGCATTTTGGGACCATATGCGCCTAGTGCCCTTTAAAATTAAGGGTCATGAAGACAGGATGCTTCATGCTCCTGTTGTAGTAACCTTCTACTTCACAAAATGAAGATTAAAGCTTTGTGTGGCTTTAAACTTTCATCCCACAAGAAACTTTTTACTTCATCTATAAGTCTTGGACTTTCGTCGTTTGAAGGGGCACAAACGTCAGTATTTGCTTTGCAACGCTGCATGCCATTCTAGGGCTTCGCTCACAAGAGATCGTGTCAGCTATAGAGGATCTATGAGAAAGAGATCTAGCTTTCTAATTTGAAGGTTGAAAGGCAACATTCTTCATGGCCATTTAAAGTTCTCATTTTTAGACAAGGAGATAAGAGGCAAAGATTGTCCCACCAAGCACGCCAAAATTTTTAACCACAAATTTCGAGTCTAAAATTAAACAAGAGTAGAAACAAGGAACAATTTTATTTGAATTAATTTCATAAAATATGGGTACAAATAAACAAATAGAAAATCTTCCTATTTGATCTAGGTAGTTGTACTTGAAAGAGGGCCAATGTGGCTCGATCAAGTTGGTTGGATTTGATATCTGATGATGACAACTTGAATCTCAATCAAGTGTATGGTTTGATCTTTAGAATAGGCTGCACGTAGAGCTTCTGACAATGATTTCTTTTTACCCTTGAATAAGGGGGTGTAGACTGTAGAATCATATTTACATGGAGAAGCCCCCCTCCCCTCTAACAGGTCTGTGATTTATTTGTCTTCTTGGACCAATGAACGGGCCTTCAACTTCGGCGGATGACTTCATTGTCTATTTGAGTTGCGGACATCGTAGTCCATTGGGCTATTGACTTAATAATCGACCTAGGAGGTGACCTTTTGGACTTTGACTTGGTAGTTGTTTGAACCCAAGTCATTTAAATAGATTGAATTAATTAATTAGGTTGACCCCCAAAAAAAAAAAATAAATAACTTCAATTTTTTTATGATGTGGCACATATTTTAATTTTTTAGTGCCCACAATTTGATTACGGTAGCAATTAAGAAGAAGACAACTGGTATGATTAAGCATCTAAGAATAGTGCAACATCATATTGTCACTCATTAATGCTGGTAACTGCAATGTACTGGCTCAGAAAGGAACTTGGCTATGCATGTGTTCTCCCTACCGATGGGCTGAGTTTGGAATTAAGCCACCTCAGCTGAAACTGTGCAAGCCTTTACGCCCAAGAAACTACTATTCCGCAAAAACAACTACCAACCACTCAGGACAGCAGTACCCCGCCCCCCCCCCCCGGTCTTTGAAAGCAAGTCACCTGAACTGCAAAATAAAATGAACTCAATGCAGCAAAAAAACAAACCGATTGAATTAGAAGAAAATCTTAAACAGCTTATTTTCAAAACTATGGCAGAAAGTCATATACCGTCATCTTAGCATCCAGTGATGCCTCAACGACTTCAAACTCTACCCCCTTATAGCTCAGTGTCCGACAAACAAACATCCCCCTGCCAGGATGGAACAAACATATATATATGCAGATATAAGTCAAAGATATCTGTAGCTAAAGACAAACTTAGGAATTTACAATCTATACAACCTGGCTTTCATGTCCATGGCAACAATCTCTAAAGCTCCAACACCACCTTTTTCCAATGCAGCTGAAATATAAGTCATAAAATGCCAAATCACACATTAGACCAGTTGCTAGACAGGTTTTACCAAGACAATGCGTAGCCAGGACTGAGAAATCACATAGTGATGCTAATGTTTTGGCATTCTCTTGCACACACAGGTCATTTGGTGAACTCAATAATCAAAGTCAAACAACTATATTCTAAGACAGGACAAATAGGCACGACCAAAAAGGCTATAATAATTGATAGTTCACCCGCCCACAGAGAATCATGCAAGCTAGGGTAGGCAAGGACCAAATAAGAAACTCTTAATCATACACGAATCCCAAGTAGTGCACATTCTCAGTAGTCGTCAATTTTGCCTATCGCTAAAAGAATAGAGGCCTATGCCATTGAAACTTCGAAGAATGGTAAAACCATTTTCATTGCAAATCATATCATCATCACCACAATTAAGTCACTCTATGTGGGAATTCAAGATTTATACTTGCTTTAGAGAGGATATTTCTATGGATGCATGGAAAAGATATAAAATTAGATTAAAAATAAACCAAACTTGTGAATACAGAGGCACCAAATGTAAAGTCTTCATAAATATTAAAAGAACGATATCAATAATACAACTAGGAAACAGGAAAGTAATATGATAAAAACAATGAGAGCATCAATGCCAAAGACAACAACCATGATCATCATGATAAACCAAGAGGGTCCTGCTCACAACAGGTGAGAAATTCTGTGTCACACATCACAGTATCACACCATACGTAACCTTTTTTTTTTTTTTTTTTTGATAAGTGATAAACAAATTAATAAATCTATGAAACAGGAAATTATATTGTCACAATGAAATAACATTGTTCACTCAAATAAGCATGATTTTGGTACTTGAAGACAAATCCTGTTGCAACTTCCTATAGAACTTCTGTCTTCCGTATTTCTTGATTTCAAGACAGTCAAAATGTCTTTATCCCATGCTTTGAAAGAGGGTACCTGATGCACTAGCTTAGTAGCTTAGTACGTAAAGAAGCCGTACCATATGACATTTAGAAATTTAAAGGCATTAGTTTGGTTGGGTGCATGCAAAAAATCCTAGCTAAAGTCCTTGCCTCAAGGTTAAGGAAAGCCATTGACGAAGTTGTTTAGGTCCCCATTAACATGACATCATTACTGGCCGTCAAATCTTGGACAGGGTTTCGAATCTGTTTATTGCGGATAAGTGCACTGGGTGTTGCCTCATAACTAATCAATCATGTTTTTCTTTTTTTTTTTTTTTTTTTTTTGTGCCTCAACTATTCACTTTTTTGTTTTAAGTAATGGTGAAGCCACGAGCTTCTTCTCTAGTTCATCTAAAGTTCAAGAAGTTTGCAGCAAGGAGACTCTTTGCCCCTATTGTTCTTTATTGTGGTGATAGAGGGCCTTAGTACATTGGTGAAAAATGCAATTGAGGTGGGCTATTAGAAGGTATTCAGATTAATAAATCTTGTTTCAGAGGGGTGCTCTGATTTCCCACATGCTCTTTCCCGATGGGACTTTGATTTTCGTAAGCTTGATGAGAGAAAATTTGGGTTTTTTGAGATGCATCTGTCTGCTATTTATAGGCTATGTCATGCCTTAGAGTCAAATTAACTAAGAGTGTTCTCATCGCCATAGGTAAGGTTCCAGAGCTTCTTCACTTGGCACATTCCTTCGACTATGAGGTTGAGTATCTCCCATCTTATCTTGGTCTTCCTCTTGGCGCTTCTTATAATAGCATAGCAGTTTGGGAGCCTGTCATGGAGAGGTCCCATAAGTGATTGAAAATTGAAGCTTTAATCTAGATTATAAGGGGAAGATTGGCTTTATTGAAAAGCACATTACGGAATCTACCTATCTATTTCATGTCTTTGTTTGTTTACCATTTCCCCAAGCATTGCCAGTTGTTTGTCAAAAAACATGAGATAATCTAGTAAGGGTCTTCATTGCGATAATTAGGATGATATGTGGTGTTCACAGCGACAAGAAGGGCTCAATATAAGACCTCTTCTGGGATGCTCTTAAGACCAAATGGCTCTGGAGGTGAAAAGAGGAGCAAGCTCTTTGTACAAATGTGTTAACTACTAAATATGGGGTCAATAAGCGAAGGTAGCAAAGACGTGAAGCAATTAGTATGTTTGCTCATAGGCTAGGTTACCAAAAGTATGAACTAGTGGCCTTAAGAGCTTTTCCAATCCTTAGTGCATTTTGATGTAAAGAATGGCTCTAGAGTATTGTTTTGCATGATGTTTGATAGAGGGATATTAAAAGGCTCAATTTGTTGATCTTTTCAACATGGCTCATTTTGAAAACACAACGGTGCAAGAACTACGGTGCAAGAAGTGGTGTATTGGAGTAGGGTCAACATCATTGGAATTAAAGTTTCTTGAGAAGCCCTAATGATTAAAAAAAGGAAAGCGTTAGCAATCCCTTGGCTTTACTTGGAGATAGGGCCCTAGGGCCGAGTGGTAATGATGACATTGTTCGGCCTCATGACTCGAAGGGGTCCTTTATCTTTTAAGTGTTTTGTGATACTCTTCTGCAAGACCCGCCTTCTTTATTTTACGTTAATGTGGCTGTCTTACCTTTTACGTTATAAAAATTCGCATTTTTATTAACTATATGAGTTAAATTATTATCGATATGCTTATGTGAACGATAATTTTATTAAAAAGAATGTTTTCATCGCTATTGATATTATTATTATTAGTTTTGAAAATCTTTCAATGATTTTTAGTATGCGTTAATATAGATTAGTAACGAGTACTAAATCGATTAGAAACTCGAATACAATTAGGTTGTCATCCTTAGAATTAGTTTCGAGATTTATTAAATTGAACCTTGACGTATATGGGATTGAATAATCGACGAAGGGTCGTATCATTGATTCGGTTTAGGATTTGAGGTACGGGATTAGAAATTAGACTGGCGATGTTAGTTGAATGGGCAAGCAACAAACAAAAAATAATAATGATAAATATATCAAAAGGGGCCAAGCCCCTTCTCTTTCTCAGCGATAATCACGAGAAGGGGGGTTCTTCTGCTGGCTTTCCCGACCCCTCCCCGACGACCCAGCGTCAGAGAGAGAGAGAGAGAGAGAGAGAGAGAGAGAGGAGAGAGGAGGGCCGAGGGACGCCGACGGCCAGCCACCGTCGCACCGGTGCGACCCCCTTGGCGCTGCTCCCCGACCGCCACCGCAAAGAGAGAGAGAGAGAGTGACAGAGGTTGTGAGAGAGAGAGAGAGAGAGAGGGAAGGAGATGACGGTGCCTGGCGACCGTCCGTCGCACCCCGCAACCCCCCACCGGCGACCACCAGTGGCAACAACGAAGATATGAGCGAAACGGGAAGAAATCCAGGTCTGGGTTTGGGTCGAATTGGGTCCGTTTTTGCGAGGGCCAAGCATGGATTTGGGTCTGTTCATGTGGATTTGGGCAAGGCAGCAGAGGAAGGTCGAATCCCTAGTTTGAAGCTTTTAAATCGAGTCCCAAAACCCATAATCGGGTCCTCTAGCATGGAATCGAGGTAGGTATTTCTCGCCTCCTAAGTATTAGTAGTTTCGAAATCGTTTTTAACCCTTAAGTTGCGAAGCATGTCAGTTTAGGTTTAGTCAAATTAACTGAAATTATGCATGTCCTGTTCCAGCTGAATTTAGTTTAAATCGATGCATGTTAAGTTTAGTTAGTTTATGCCTGAAAGTGACTTCGAAATGATAAATGAACACCTCGAATCGATGTCTGCCTATTTAGTTAAATCACGATAGTAGCCTTGAAAATAATTTATGAATGTTGAAACGAGCATGTTTACCCCTTAATTGTAATACATGAATGTAATCGAGTTTCATGCCTTGTAAGTTTAATTCAGCTTGCTGAGCGTTCGTTTCAAGTTAATGCGATATGGATATATATTATGTATATATGGTTATAACTGTTGGCTGTCGCGCATTGCTGAATCATATCTGCTTGCTCGGTAAGTTATGCATTGGTAAGTTCACATACCGCTTTTCAGTATGATCTAGGGGTTAGAATGCTAGATTGTGAAATTGAGACCGAGATGGTAGTTAGATGGTTTGAGGTAGAACTATGAGTGGTTCGAGGTTTCCTGTGATTGGTTGTTATGTGAGGAAGGAACCTACGTTGTGATTTACCGCAATCGTGTGGATTGCGAGGCCATGTGTGGCTTATTCTGCTAAGTTGGATTATGAAGGGTCATGAATGTGCCATGTGTGAAACTCTTCCCTTTTGAAATTGTTAAATGATGCTATGTGAATGATTTGCGAACTTAGTAATCCTTAAAAGGGTCGTTAAAAGCATGTTTTCACCATTTTGAATGTTTCTAAAGGTTCACCAATTGCCTGTTGGTTTGTAAGATGTTTGTAGTCTAAAATGATCCTAAATCGTAGAACTAATCAGTAACTGACCCAACCCAACTGAATAGTCGATACGTTTAGGAAGTTTAACAGCGAACTAAAAGTGAGTTCGAAAATGTTTAAGGGCTTTAGTTTGTTTATGTCTCCTCCTTTGAGTTCAAAAAAGGATTGAAACAAATGAAAAAGGGCTACTGAAGGAGTTTTATTACGAAACTTAGTTTGAGTTATATGCTAGCTAAGTACTCTAATTTTCGAATGAGTTTTGAATTGCGAGTTAGCAAATTCATTATGATTTTAAAAGGGTTTCCAAGTTGAAAATGAAAGAACCATAACCAATGATAGGGTTATGGGCTATTTTACTAGATAAGCATATATATGAATAAGCATAAGTACGCATATGTGTAAGTAATTATGTTTATGTTTATGTGTACGTTGAGGAGCTACTCTAAAAACTTTAAGCTTAAGTCTGAGAGCCACGGATGGTGGCTTAGTATCCCGCCTGGCATAACATAAGCCATGTTAAGATGACTCAGGGATAGTGGTTTGAATCCCGCCTGAAATTTCAGTATGTAAGTTATGCCTCAGCATAATATGATATCTGTCCGGATAGGTATATGTTGCCGCTCGAGTTTGGCCAGCTCGGGATGGCAGTAACAAAGTACCTCTAAGAGTGTAGTCTCCTCACTTATGTGATCAAATCGTTATGTATGTTTCTTGTAATAAACAATGATCTTACGCCAAGGGTATTTTCTTAATGAATAAGAAAAGCAGTTGGCGTTTCGCCCTTTTAAGTATTTCAGAAAGAGAGTTTTTAAGGGTCATTATGAGACCAATATGAAAGAGATTCTTTTAAGAATATGAGCCTCAAGAGGCTAAGAGAAGAGTTTTATGAGCCTCAAGAGGCTAAATGAAGTGTTTTCAGTAAAAAGAAAGAAAGCTTCCTGTGCATAACTTGTGCATATCATATGAATGAGATTTAAGTAAAGTATGCTGATGAAAACAAACCGTTATGTACATATTTCAAGTATAACTTATGAATGAGATGCTAAGCAAAATACGATTATGAAAAAGAAAGTCTTATGAGCATATTCCATGCATACCCTATGAATGAACTTTGAATGAGACTTGAAATGTGTGCGTCTTATGCATATCATATGAATGAAATGCCAAGAGAAGCATGATTATGAAAAGAGATAGCCTTATGCGCGCATCGTATGAATGAGGTTTCATGCATAGTTTGAATGGAATTGTAAGTAGTTATGTTTATAAATAAGAAAGATCCCTATGCTTAATCTATGAAAAAAAGCTCCTCACATGATCTCTACTTCCTGTGTTTAAGCATCTCATGCAAGTGCATTGGTTAGGCAAGGCATAACTTACATGTATATCACGTAACCTATGAAAGAAAGTCCTGTGCTTAGCCTCGTTGCTTGCTTATGTGTTTGACTACTTGTTAGTAAAGGAACTTAGTCATTCAGGGACCTAGAAATGTGTTTGAGTGCTTAAAATGAAATTTATATTTAGTGATCCTTCCATAAGAATTTTATGAATGCCTAACATGATAGTAAAGTATGAATACGTGATATGTGACTATTAAAGATATTATTGCCTACAACGGTTTTTGTTTTAAGGGGATCGGGGGACACTCACTGACCATGTGGTTGCTCATCCCACTACTCTTTCCCCCTTTTTTCCCCAAGTTTTCTTTGTGACAGGAAGAAGTTGAGTCAGCTATGCCGAAATGGAAGTTACCCTTGCTTAAAGGGAGTCAAGTGTGCCCATAGTAAAGTAGTCTCGATGCTTAATGATGTTATAGAATGTATTCTTAGTTTATAAACGTATGCAAACCAAGTATTCTAGTTCATGTAATGCATATGGTATAAAAGTCGCTCTGTATAGCCGTATGAGCCAACCATCTAATTAGTTAGATGTCTTCTTGGTCAAAATTAGTTATGTTTTGGGATGTAAACCCCATTACTCCGGTTGTGTGAACCGTTGAGTTGTATCTTTCATTTCTTCTTTATTAATGAACTATATTGTTTGAGTACTCCAAATGAGTTGCTCGTTGAGTTATAAACCCCAGCGCGTAGCCCTTGAGCTTATTTTAAAATGTTGTACGCTTCCGTTGATTGCAGGGGTTTATTGTAAGACTTTTAGCCTGAAAACTGTCAGTGAAACTCTGTCCGTTTCGCCCCAGAAATTAGGTAGGAAGTAAGAAAACGTAACGCTCCTGGCCGTAGGGGCTAGGGGTGTTACATCTTCGTATAGAGTCATGCCTTGGTTTTCCAACCATGGCCACATGGCTCCTACAAAAGTCCCCTCTTTGTATGCTTGAGCGACCACTAAAGGAAGGAGTCTCATCGAGGATATGCTTAAAAAAGGTTTCACTGAACCAAGTAGGTGTTCCATGCATCCTAAGGAGGAAGAATTGCTTGACCACTTCCTTGTTCATTGCTGGTGGGTCTCTTCGTTTTGGCATTTGGATCTTTCCTTGATGGACATTATTTGGGTTCAACCATCAAAGGTCAAAGAGATCTTTCAGTTAATTCGAGCATAAGTTAAGAAGAGTTAGTTTTGATGAGTTGAGAAGATGGTTCCTTTGACTATTTGGTGGATCACTTAGAAGAGAAGAATTCGTCATATTTTTTAGCGCAAAGAAATGACCTTTCAAGATTTCAAGTTCTAATTTTGAGATCTTTATATAATCAAAGCTAAGTTCATTGGTGTAACAATGCAACTTTTTTGGATTTTCTAGATAATATCATGCACAATAGCCTGAGGGCATGAAGCTTTTTAAATTGCCCCTTTTGTACATAGCTAGCATCCCCTTAATGTCTTTTTAATGCACCTTTTGATTACTCATTCAAAAAAAAGGTACATTGTAGCAAAGGAATCCGCAGATTCTAAAGGCATACTTATGTAACATCATGAGTTTGAACTCTTTTTGATAAATTAGTGTTATACCTATACGTAGGTCTGTGTATTTTTTTAGTTAAAATATCTCCTTTAGTATTGCGTATATTTGATAAAAGTTTATTAAAAGTTCTAATTTAGGACAAAACTTATCTTCATTAGTTAATTATAAAAATGGTTGTCATATATCATAAATTTTTTTATTGGGTCATACTTTTAAACTAATTTTCTTAGTCAAAATTATATTTATGATGGACTACTAAATCTAAATAACAATTTAAATTTTTTTAACAAAATAAACCACACACATTTCAGCAGACAATTACCTCCTTAGTAATTTATAGGTAATTTGTAGGTTATAATACTATGTAGAGATATAATACACTTACCAAATAAACAATATGAATTGACCATTTCTTAGTTTACTAGAGTCAAGAGAGATCAATTTATAACATTTATTACTACAATTGGTTGTTAATTAGTGTAACATAATATTACACATAATGATGATAACATGGGAGACACACTTCTCAACCATACTTGATACAGGACAAGGATAAAGGAGAACTAAGAAGATATGGATATATATTAATATTGGCATATGTGAAGTATTTTTATAATTTATTATCTTCGTAGGTTATCTTTTAGGATAAAATCTTATCTCTTTTATCTCCTAGATTATTTTTAGTTATCGTAATCTTATCGTAATCTTCGGATATATTTTCTATTCCTTTTTCCAGTTGTATTGATTCCTATATAACCCCCATCGTGCATTGGGAAAAGGCACGCTTGAGTGAATTGAAATATAGCGTTTTGAAAGTTCTTGTGTGAATTTTCTCGGTGTGGGAATTGCTCTTAGAGCGTCCTACATCAAATTGGTATCGGAGCTTGCGATCTTTGCCGCTGACTTAGTATTTTCTTTTCCTTTTTTTTTCACTTTTCCGAGTCAGCCGGGAAAAAAAAAAACATAAACACAAAAAAACAAAAACAAAGCAGCAAAAACCCTTGCTGCTGACCTAACACCACCACCATCGACCACCAACCCTCGGTCGACACCTCCGATCGACCACCACCGAGCCACCGCCGCCAGCCAATGCTCGCCGGAACCCTAAAAAGCCCAAATCTATCAACCCCAATTCACGAAAACCCTAAATACCCGAAACCCTAGACCCCCAAATGCACGTTTGATCCGTCCGATTCATCCAAAATTGATTTCATTCCTGCATTACCCACTAAGCTTCGTCCCAAAGCCCAAAAACAATTGAGGTAAATTGCAACAATTCTTACTTAAATTGTTTGTTCACCAACCCGCTAAACCCTAGGTGGCGAACTGGCATTTTGCTTGCAAATTGAAGGCTGTTAAGCCTTCGATCATTAACAGAGAGCGTCGAAACCCTCTTGGCTGTGCTTTGCTCCCACCACCGGCTCCTCCTCTCGCTGCAAAACGCACTGGCAAGCCTTCTCCCAGCTACAGGCTCTATGTGTGGAGCCGTGCTGCTTGTTGCTAATTGCTATTCGTTGCCAATGCTAGCAAAGAGCCCTAGCTTGCCGCTGGAATCTCCTTCGTGGTGTCTTGGAGCTGCTGCCCCTGATATTGTGTCGTTATCTCCATCGATTCTCAATTCAGTTTTGCTGCTACTGTTCGACCCTTGGCTTCTTTTCCAGTGTTGTTGCTATTAGAAGGCCCTTATTGTTGTTGCAACCATGACTTCGTGTGAAAAACATCATCGGGCCTTATTTCTGATAATTCATGATAAAGCACTTCTGATTTCTGTTCCAAATTTTCTCTCCTCATGGAGATGTAGAAAAGATTGCCAGATTCCATACAAGGGGTGATTTTCATGCTCGAGTGAATTTCTACTCTTACAAGGATGTTGTCCATGCTTTTTGCAAACTTCAAGGTCGCCAGATTCTCGACGGTTGTTGTCACTTAGATCTTTACTTTGCTAGTGAATTCATTTGTGGTTGTAATCCCTATATTCCTCAATATATGTGGAATCATGAACTTCCTAGAGCTCCTTTGATTCCTTCGAAGCTTCTCATTAGAGATTGTAGGGTTTCATCTCCAAGATCTTCCAGGAAACAACCAACTTATTTGCATGAGACAGATCCAATATATTATGATGCATATGATAGGGGACTTATCATTGAGAACAAGGAAGAAGAGACTCTAGAAGATGAAATAATGGAAGCAGATGTCCAAGTCGATATTCTTCCAGATGTCGAGGCAAATGACGTTAACAACAGCATCCTCGATTCTATGAATCAAGAAGTGCAAGTTGGGGAGTGTGAGTCATATGCAAATGAAGTCCACAGTGAAGGAACGTTCATTCTAGAATCTAGATAGCAATGTGGATGCTTTTATTGAGGCACCTAATAAGGAGGATGTCCAACCACTAATACAAGTGAATGAAGAATCAACAATAACAGCAAACAACTCTTTCATTATCGCCCATGAATATTCAACAGATATTCAAAAATCTGACCGCATGCAAAGAAAATTCAAGATGGACCAAGCAGTCAGTATACATGTTGATGCTGAATTTATAATCCCTGACCATGCTTTCATGGACAATACTCTACATTCGATGTCAAGACTTGAAAGTGAACATGTTGATTTGTTCATCCCTAATGAACTTCTAGTTGGCAAGAAGCCACATCCGCTGATTGCATTGCCTCTTTTCTTGGAGAAGTTGAAAGCCCTACAGTTTTTCCATTTGGAGAGAGTCGCGAAGTTGTTTCTTTGCTTGAATTCCTTCTTTCTACCTCTGTACAAAACTCGAGGGCGAGTTTTTTCCAGCCAGGGGAGAATGCTGCAGGACAAGGATAAAGGAGAACTAAGAAGATATGGATACATCTTAATATTAACATATGTGAAGTATTTTTATAATTTATTATCTTCGTAGGTTATCTTTTAGGATAAAATCTTATCTTTTTTATCTCCTAGATTATTTTTAGTTATCGTAATCTTATCATAATCTTCGGATATATTTTCTATTCCTTTTTCCAGTTGTATTGATTCCTATATAACCCCCATCGTGCATTGGGGAGAGGCACGCTTGAATGAATTGAAATATAGATGTTTGAAAGTTCTTGTGTGAATTTTCTCGGTATAGAAATTGCTCTTAGAGCGTCCTACATCAATACTTATACGGTTTATATATTGTTAACTCCGTTTTTAGTTTCATCTATAAAGCCAAAATGATCCACAAATAAGATACAACACAATATCTCATCCTAAACGCATTTTCTGAGGTCATCATGACAATCACAAAAGAAAAAGGGCTTAAAGCCGACCCTTGATGCAACCAAATATCAATACAACAGTCCTTTGTATCTCCTCTTAGTGTCCTCACCCTTGTCGTCAATGTCTGGATCATATCTCTAATTAACTTAAATATACTTAAACGGTACATCTTTCTTCTCCAAGCAACTCCAAAACACTTCCCTAGGTACCAGGTCATAGGCTTTTTCAAGATCGATGAACACCAGATGCAAATCTTTTTGTTATCCCTCTACAATTCTATAAGTCTTCCTGTAAGGCGTATTACTTCTGTTCAAATAGGAAAAAAGAACTTGTGTGTGATGTTTTATTTTGTCACTTAGTAAACCTCTATTTTCTTGTCTTGTGTACTAGGTTATGATGTGGCGCTACCGGCTTCCTAAGTGTTTTCAGTATTTTTCAGTGCACCTCATTTTCCATCTTGATAATTTATTTATTTAGCATCTAAAGTTTTGTAACTCTTTATTATAGATCACCCCTTTTTTCAAATGCATTTCAAAGATTTTTCCCAACAAAATGTTTGTGAAAACTTTTTATGAGTCTCTTAGAACCAGTCTCTTTGATTGCATGGATAAGATTACATACATCTGAATCTGAATCTCCCTAGGCACCGTGAAAGCGGTATCTATAGTGGAGTTATTGTAGATAGATAGTGGGAGTGAAGTGCTGAATCATGAACAATATTATACCTTTTTGCATCTTTGTAGATAAAAATTATTCACGTGTGGTGATTTTGTCCATGGGTAACAACCCCCAGGTGTCCATCTAATATACCTCTTTTGATTAAATACACGGGCACGTGCAAACACACACACACACACACACACACACACACACACACAGAGTCACACACACACACAAAAATAAAAAGGCCCAAATGGGAACTATGGAGAAAACAGAATAAAGAACATTAAGTTAACATAGCTAGTTTCATGTGAGAGTAGACCGACCCAAAAATTCCGAGAACTCGCTGAATGATGTACCAGGACCCCAAAGACCAAGGCGAACCATGTATCCTAGGTTGCGTGGCTCCGATGCACCAGCAGCTGAGCAGTAAACAACACGAGCTTCAGGAAGTTTTTCCTGTCATATTCAAGTTGAAACAACCCAGTTGAAGCATTCACTCACTTATGCAAAGAACAAATAACGAACATTGCTAGACTGAACTAAATCTGGTTCATTGACAGAGAATATCGCAATGCATTATTTTGACATTGATTTTCTCTCTTTCTCTAAACTCCAGGCTCCAGCCCCTTACTAGTTTAAACAAGGGATACGATAATTCATACCTACATGTGTTATAATATGGTGAGGCCAAATGCACCCCTTATAATTGGACGCCTGTGGGTGACCTTTGTTCTGACATGGCAATGCTCTCATAGCAGCTGCTCTTATTAGCTAACATTGAATTATTTGAACTCATCATTTTCATAGGAAGTGGAATTCTCATCTATATCTTCATAAAATGTTTTACCAAACCTAAATTCATATGATCTTCCAAATTCTTATGGTCTCCAACAAATTCCTTATAAATAGTAAGCCGACATGGTATTAAATAGCTTAAATACCACATCTCAAAATGCCTTTTAGCTTAAACAGCGGTCAAGATGAAACTTTCCAGTAAAAGTGCCTTTAGCTTTATACAATGAGATCAGACTAAGTTTTTCGAGAAGATAATTGCAAAAACTTCAGGCATGAGCAAGAGAGAAACAAAAGAGTCTTTGAAGGAGAGGAGACGCCTCTTCAACCAATCAAAGATATTATTATCAAGACTCTTTTTTCTGGGATAGAGGGAACTTTTGTCAATCTTCTTTTGATGTAACTGATTTTGAGGATACGTTCCATCTTGGGTGTACATAACCCTTTTGTAGGATGCCTGCTTGCATCCATCCCTTTGTACATTTTTCAGCTTAATATATTTTACTCTTTTTCCTTATCCCACCCAAAAAAAAAAAAAAAAAAAAAAAAAAAAAAAAAAACTTCAGGCATGAGTCAACACTTATTTAACCATAATGATGAACATGATTACAGAAATACCAGGCCATCATTTGAGGTTGCGATTCCAAGAGGAAACAAAAAGCTTCTGTAAAGCATCTGAATATCTCACTTGCAAGAGTGCAGAATGGGATATACAGAAAGTATGGATCCAATACATCCCATATGGAAATAGCTGATTCAATTAGTTCATACGATAGCATTTAAAAGCTACAATCCGTAACAGTAGAGCAAAAATATGAGCAGTGTTCACCACCATTGCTTTCAAGGTAACAAAAAGGCAAAACATCCCTGGATTTGTGACTCAGTAATCAGCGCTAGCACTACCCTCTATCAAGAGGATGCATCATCCCTTATGACTTTGCCACCCTTTACAAGAAGGAATCCAATTTAGCAAGCAGGTGTTCCATGTATCTAGGAGAAGAAGAATTGGCCAAGTGCCTCCTTGTTCAGTCTCATCAGCCTTCTTCACATGCCATTTTATCATTCTTCCCCATTGGGGGTTACTGGATTGACCATTTCAACTAAGGAATGTTAAAGATGCTTAAGACGGCTCAGAAAAAGAGGATGAAGAAAGTTGGGTCCTTGGTATTCGAACGATAATTGCCCTCCCGAATGACTGCTTGGAAGGCAAGGAATTGGTGGACTCTCAGGGAAGTTATGTCTAATCAAGAGTTTCAACTTTAATTTTATAGAATTTGTATACTTTTGGATTTTGTAGGCGACATCATTAGGGCAGTGACTCCTCTTGTATTTACCCCTTGGCACAGGTTGTCACCCCCTTGGTATCCTAATATATCTTTTGACTGCTCCTCAAAATAAAAGATCTTTGGGCTTCAAAAAAATGAACTTCCTAGTCCAGATGGATACGGTAGCAGGTACGCAGAGATTCTTACTAGACCATGGGTGAAATCAAATCATATACAGTTACCTTTGATAAGTTATATTTGTATAGACAAAACTTAAGCCCAAAAGTACACCAACTAGTGTTGGTTGGCCTATTTTAATTTGCATCCTTAAAGCCCTCCTATTTTCATGGTAAGACTTCGCATTTAGTTAAGCCACTTCTTGTTCCTGTCAATGCCATTCTCTTGTTATCAGTGTATTCAGAATAGTTCTTCTCTGCCCCCCCCCCCCCCGGGGGATAATAAGGAATTGGCTTTATCACCAACAATGGTAAGAAATACAAAATAAAGTCATTACAGAATTTCTTAATTTCTTTGATTCAGGAAAAATTCAGCTATTATTATCCTGGCAAAGAAGGTCGCAAATCCAACTACTCCTTATGAGTAAAGGCCTATTAGATGGTGTAATATCCTTTGCAAGTGCAAAGCACCAAAAATACAACTCATCAAGTTCGTTCTACAAGACCTACCCTACAAATTTATTAAATAGATCATTATCTATGTCCATAACACACCTTTCAAGCTCCGTAAATTGAAACTACAAGGCTCTTTGGCAGAGGGGCAGATGACCACAGCAAGGGGATCTAATCTGCACTACTTTGTACCCTAGTTGCAGACAAACTCTGAGACTGAAGCACCCAACAGCTACTAATAATCTTCTCTATTTTTGCAACTCCAAAAGCTCTCTATCAAGAGACTCACGGATTCACTTCACCATTTGACAGAGGTTTCTGGACCTAAACTGACTCAGAGAAATCATACTTCCTACCTGCTGGAGTTGATAAAGAGAGAAGAAGACCAACTCGACAATTAGCTCAAAAACAGGTGGTCTACCACCCAGGTACCTTAGTATTACACTGATACCCTTAAAGATTTTTAAAGAATCAGGGCAACAGCTGATCATCTGCATAGTAGACAAAAACAGTACCAAAATCACCACATAGGCCACAAGGTACCTCACTTATTCAAGGAAATCTATCTTGACAGACTATGAAGTTTGGGCAACCCCAACATGCTTACAGATTCAACAACAGATAGAAACAATGAAATAAGAACCTTGAGCACTTGGGAGATCATCTCCAAGCTAAATAGTCATGATGGATAGGCAACCATAAAACCAAGCCTAGGAACAGGGCAACCATCGGGAAGCAAGTCTCTTGTGGTGCAAAATGAGTTGAAGGTCTTATTTTGGCACAATATGTTGTGTGATGATTAGCCTCTCAAGGACGAATTACTTTATCTTTTTAGCATGACATGTTTGAAAGAGGCAACTGTGCATCAAGTGGTTGCTTGGAATGGTAATCAAAACCACTAGAACATAACTTTTTTGAGAAGCCCAAATGATTGGGAAGAAGAGGGTGTCCTGAGTCTCTAGGTGTTTGCTTGCTAATATGAAAGGTGCTTTTGAGGGCAACGATGAGAGTCTTTGGCCCGATGATCCAAGTGGGCAATTCACCGTCAAAGGTCACTCTAGCGAGAAGTATAAAGGGTTGAATCAACACGATTTTCCACCTCAAGCAATTTGAAGTCTAAAGCTCCCACCAAAGCGTGCTTTCTTGCTTGGGCAGCCACGACAAGAAAGGTTTGCAGCCGAGGATATGCTTCCAAGAAGAAACTTTCATTTGGCTACTAGGTGTTCTCTGTGTCTTGCAGATAAAGAGATCGTTGACCACCTTTTTGTCCATTGTTAGTGGATCTCCGATTTGTGGCATTTGTCATTATCATTAATGGGAGTTAGTTGGGTGCACCTCATAGCATAAGAGATGCTTTGGTGTCTCGGACAAGAAGGTTAAAGAAGAGTTGGATCGTAGGAATTTGGAAATTGATACCGTTGGCTATTTGGTGTAGCACCTGGAACGACAGGAATTGGCATATTAGTTAGGGCAAGGCTAGGACTATTCAAGATTTCAAACTCTTTTGAACTTTGTATAGTTGGAGTCAAGTTCTCAATCATGGCACAAAGTTGTCTTTTTTGGATTTTGTCTATAAGATTATTGTACAGAGCTTGAGGGCATGAGGTTATTTTGTGATTGCTCTCCTTTGTACATGGGTGGCATCCCCTTGGTGTCTTTTTAGCACTAATTTTTTTATTACTCATCAAAAAACTAAGGGGAAGCAAGTCTCACAAGTAACTGCAAAGAAAGATTTGATTTCCATTGAATGGGTACATGTAAACCTTGAACAACATTCGGGACTATAACCCTCATGTGAATGCAAACAGGGAATGGCAGTAACCCATAGACGTCACATAAAATCAAAGTTGATATTAACAACCAAGATGAGAATTGACTGCATATGAGTCACATAAATACACCATGAGAAGCATCACTAACTGCTGCTAAAATGGCAGAGTCAATGTGGAAACTGGAAAGGTCAGGCAGCAGAAAATTGTTAACAGGACACACATCCCCAAACAAAGCTCAATAACGTGGCTGAAATTGCAAGAGAGATTCTTCACTAGGAGCATGTTGCTTCATATTGGGGTAAATATTGATAATTCATGAAAAATTGTAGGAAGGAAGCTGAGGAGATCGGCCATCTTTCCTGTGAGGCTATTTTGCAGCACACACCTAACTTGCATAAAGATTAGGCAAGGGACCAGGATGCCAAATGGCAGAGGGAGAGAAAACAACCAACTGTAAGGAGCGCATAAAGGAGAGAGGCTAGAAAACGACTACGGCTGTAGTGGCAGAAACAATCTACGATATATGGGCGCAAAGGCTAGCAGAACGCATGGCAACCCAAGCTCAGTACCGAACACAAAGGATAGAAGCTATAAAATGGAAAAAGCAAATCAGGCTGAGCAGGGTCCCGCAGGTGTACAGAGTTACTAATCAAAGACACATTAAACACCTTAAATGTTTCAGCAGTTGCCACATTAGTTGAGCATATTCTTTTTGGTCTTATGTATGTACACATACAGAGGGTTAGCTCTGTTGTTCAAGAAGAAATGCATGCCACCCTTAATGATACAGTGAGGGACTTCAACAGAATGTACTTACTTACATTCATTCCCATAGCAAAATGCAGAACAAGAACAGAAAGACAGACAATATTCAATTATCATGCCAAAATTACATTCTATGTTGTCTAGCGTCCAAAGCTTATCAAATAGCCCTTTTCTTAGGCAATCTCATCCAAAGTCTCCAAGATCTTAGGTGAAAGACAGATGTTCCCCAACAATTGCAGAAGCTTTACAGCAGTTAGTGAAGTTCAGTAGAAAGAAAGGATGTAAAATTATCTGGAAATAGGTGATCGTAGCCAATGCTTGGAGGTTTTAAGTGGAAGGCATTAGTATGTTAACAATCAAGCACTTCCTTTCAGCTTGACCTAGTGCCAAAGAGTCTCTTGTTATCTATTTGTGCTTTTGCATTAATATGTTTCCAGGTTATTTCAGCGTGATATGATCACATAAAGCTGTTCCTGGATTCCCATTTAAACTCCCAATTAACTGTGACAGCTTCTACTCCTGTCTGGCCCATATATTAGCATATCTTTTCTATATATATGAAACTGAACCTCTGAAGACCAAATTGTACCTCCAGCAACGTATGGTTGGAAAGTAAACAGGCAGTCTTGCTTGTTAAATGCATGAATAATAGAGATCAAGCATGAACCTTCTCTGAAAATTGTCTCAATCCATGGGAGAGTGATTCAGAGTTTATAGAAGCCAATAAGCAACGAAGGATACCCAAGTCCACAGAAAGTCGAATCGAAGATTGGTTCTTGATCTACGGTTGCTATAAACCAATACAACAAATAACAGCAACAAGCACAATACAAAAGCTGCTACGACTGATTAGTAGAGGGAGATCAGCACATTAAGATCCGAGCTCTTGCACACTCTCAACAACGAACCGTAAAGGTAAGGTGATATTAGGGAATATCCTGTGCCATCTCCAGAACTATGAAATACACAGTAAAAAGAAAGTGGATACTGGAGTTGCTGTTTATATCCCAAGTGTGAGGGAACATACCTGGAGTTCAAGAACTGCTGCTCCGGTTCGTGTATCTTGACTTCCAGCTTCAAGTACCAAATTTTTAGCCTTGTGACACTAATGTGGAGAGATAACTGAGGTAAGAACTCAGTGAAATCACTCTGTTTCATGTCTATTCAAATGTTGCCAAAGTGAAGTATCTGGTACCTCATCGAATATGATAAGACCATCAAATTGTGAACCACACCACTGAACAAGTTGGTCCAAGTGAGAACAACCATGTACAGAAGATACAATAAGGCTTCCATATGTCAAAAACAATACACCCTCTATAATCCCAACAGACTTTGAATCAAGCTCTCCATAAGGCAGCTCATGCACTGCAAAAACAGACACAAATTAATCCAAAGCTAATAAAATGCATATTCATTTTAATGAAAATGAAAATTGTTGAACACAAAGTGCTCTGTATAGCAAGGAAAGAGGTGTCCCCCACATCTTTTTTCTTTTCTGATGACATTACATTTGTTATCTATAAACACAGATACTCATAAATTCAGGATCCTCCATCCTGGTACTTCTAATAGCATCACATTTGGAAAGGAAAGAGTCATACTCCATGGGAAAGTTTGTCACAAGCTTGAACGCAATCTTCATTGGTGACCAAGAAATCAGGTACCAAAACTTAATGGAGTATTGGCAATAAGTCTAGTTGGCTGTGTGTCAACAAGCTGTTGTCTAGGGTGTCAGTCAACTTTTATGGCGTCTTGAGCACTAATGAGCCTGTTGATTAAAGAATCAATGCTAGAATATTTAGAGTCATCACAAACGAAACATTAAGAAAGCAAATTATCAGGGCAGAGAGTTTCTTATTTACAGTAAGAACTATTTAACTTGGAATTGGGTACAGGGGTCCGATACAGTAATGTCCAAGCGTCACACTAGGCTATTTTCGCAGAATATTTCCAGATTTTCAACGTACTTCGAAGTGTCACAAGTCGTATCCTTGCCTGAGTGATGAAGGTCCGACAAAGGTACGATAGGGCATAATGAAGAGGGGGAGTGCCAAAGAGTAAAAGGAGAATGGGTTTTGCAAAAAAGTTGATACGTTGGATTCATTCGCGTAGCTTTACTGCTACTTTTGCCATGCTTGTGAATGATTTCCCCTTTTTTTTCTTGCTTCCTTCTGGAGGCTACAAAAAAGTGGCTCTCGATAACCTCTTCTTTTTCATTCTATTCATGGTGATCTTGATCAGATGTTGTCTACTAGACCCAAGCAAATCTTAGTTATGGATTTCCAGTGGGAGGGAGAAACTCCACCAGATGAATAACTCGTATCTCCTTTTCTACATAGTGTGGACAGTGGACACTGTCACATTTTGTGACAATGAGTGTGAGCATGTAAATAATCTTCATTATATTCTTGTATGGTTAAACGCTGTGTCTAGTACTCTAGTTTGGGAGTAGATTTGTCAAAGGATTCTATCTTGCAGGCTGGGGAGGGATTAGATTGCTTTCCCACATATTGGGTTGAGGTTTAGGATGATGGTCTACCATCATCCTATCAGGGGGTTTCCTACAAATGCGAGTTAAAGTAGAAGTCCATTTGAGATGCAGTCGTTGAGAATTTAAGAAAAGACTCTTGTGGCTATAAGCCAAGTACGAAAGCATGTACCTTACTAGAAGCAGAAGTCGGAAGAAACTGGCTCTCATCCAAACTTCCTCCCACTATCTCAACAAACCTTCTTTCACTCTAATTTATGATGTGTCCCTTTATGTTTTTCGTCTTTTTTTCTCTCTCCATAAAATATCATTTGCTTCCCTATTTGTCCTTCTCGCTTTCTCTTTCCATCTTTTCTCTTTGTGGCTTCCTAATGAGATTTAGATTAAGTAGAAAGAAGACAAAATAGTAACAACAAATGGGCATAGTCGCATAGCTATAACCAATGGGCATGGACCAACTGATTCTTTTTTTTCTTTTAACTAATTCAAAATCACATTACAACGCACCAAGAGGATGCAGTCAGCAACTGATTCTTCAAAGCTACATCACACGGTGAAGGCTACAAGAGCTCAACATGGGTATGTTTGAACTCACTCATTTCATGATACTCCCCCCCCCCTTCTAACTCATCCGGAGGTGTCCTTGTGATGTGGGACAAGCGTGTGTTCCGCATGGTTTCTTCTTTTTGTGGTGACTTCTCGTTCACTTGCATTCTTCAAACGATCAAGAGTGGTTTCGCTTGGGCTTTCACAGGTGTGTATGGCCCTCAAACTAGGACAGATAAAATGAGATTTAGGAAGCTCCGTCCTATTAAGGATAAGTGGTCTGGGCCTTGATGTGTTGGAGGGGATTCCAATGAGATCTTATACCCTCACGAAAGGACTTTGGGTTTGAGCCCCTCTAATTCTATGGAGGAGTCCCATGACTTTATCAATTGCTGTGCTATGGTCGATCTTCCTTTACAAGGGGGTGATTTTACTTGGTCTAGAAGTGGTGAGGTTTCAACTTGTTCAAGACTTGACTGTTTTCTTATCTCCTTGGATTGAGAGGAACATTTTACTGATGCAATTTACAAGAGGTTGCCTAGACCTCAACCTCTTTCAAATCACTTCCCTATCTTCCTACAAAATGGGAAGTTCGAGAAGGGGATAATTCTTTTCAAATTTGAGAATTTGCGGCTCAAAGTTTGGAGACCAAAAGTTGACATCCAGATGATGCCCTCTTTATCGATCTATGCTAGAGAGGGGCTTGAGTCGGATTTCTTAGAGGAGGAAATTTTTAAAGCTCTTCATGATTGTTGTGGCGATAAATCCCCATGCCCAAATGGTATAGCCATGGCTCTCCTCCAGATAAATTAGGGTAGTCTTAGGGGTGATGTTTTAAGGATGTTTTCGCAGTTTTTCCACACTGGGAAATTTGTGGCAAGCCTCAATGCTACTTTTATTGGGTTAATTCCTAAGAAAGCCACTGCGAAGAATATCAGAGACTATCGACTGATCAGTTTGGTCGGATGCATTTACAAGCTTCTTTCTAAAGTTTTGGCCCAAAGATTGAGAGGTGTTATAGGGTCTCTTATCTCAAAGAATCAGAATGCTTTTGTATGGGGCGTCAAATTCTGGATGTTGTGCTCATTACTAATGAGCTTATTGACTCTAGGGTCAAATTGGGGATTCCAAGGGTTGTCTACAAGTTGGACATTGAAAAGGCCTATGACCATGTCAATTGGGAGTTTTTAAATTATGCTTAAAGTAGAGTGGGTTTCAGGGAGAGGTGGATCACTTGGATTCGACAATGCATCTTTTCAACTTCCTTAGCAATACTTGTCAATGGTGAATGGTTTTCCTACAGATTTTTTTTTCTAGGTTTCTAGAGGCCTTCGCTGAGGGGATCCAATCTTTCTGCTTCTGTTTTTGTTGGCCATTGAGGTTTTCACTAGGATGTTACTCGCAGCCACTTCAGCAGGTCTCCTATCCGGATTTTCAATGGGCCAAAGGAACTCAACCACCATTATTGTATCTCATCTTCTCTTTGCTAATGACAACATCATTTTTTGTGACAATGATTGCGAGCAGATGGTGAACTCATGTTGCATTCTTATTTGGTTTGAGGCAATGTCTGGTCTGCGAGTTGACTTGGCAAAAAGCTCTATCTTGCCGGTGGGCTAGGTGGATAATATTCAATTGCTAGCAGGTGTATTAGGATGCACCGTAGATTCCTTTCCTGCTTACTATCTTCATCTCCCTCTTGGAGCAAAATTCAAAGATAAACCTATCTGGGAGCCAATTGTGGAAAGATTTGAGAAAAGACTCTATGGGTGGAGAGCTAATTACCTTTCTAAGGGGGCAGGCTCACTCTCATCCAAAGCGTTCTTTCTAGCATTCCCACTTCCTATCTCTTTTTCCGATACTGGTGTCAATGGCCGCCAAGTTCGAAGACATTTAAAGGAAATTCCTTTGGGGCTCGTTCGGCTCTGATTTCAAGTATCATTTAGTGAGATGGGATATTGTTAAGCCTTCCATGGCGAAAGGAGGGTTGGAGGCCAGAGACCTAAAGATCTTTAATGAGGCTTTGTTTGGTAAGTGTTTATGGAGATCCACGAATGAGAAGGCCAACCTTTGGAGAAGGATGATTTGCACTAAGTATGGTGAGGAGAGGCTTGGGTGGTTTCCTTCTAGACCAAATGATCCTTATAAAGTAGGCCTTTGGAGGTTCACTTATAAAGGATGGGATAGATTTTTTACTCATCTTTCTTTTGAAGTGGGTGTTGGCTCTACCATATTTTTTTGGCATGATCGTTGGAGTGAAGGTGCTCCTTTGCGGGATCTTTTTCCTTCTCTTTGTGCTCTTGCGGAGAACAAAGAAGCTACGGTGGCTGCATATTGTGACCATGTATCTAGTCGTGCACTTGGTCACCTATTTTTATTCATGACGACTTCGTGGATGATGCCTCCCTTGTAAGCTTACTTATTAGTTGTATCGAATTCCTATCGGGCAATCCTTTCTTGATTGAGTCAGATAAGATCTGAATCCTAAAAGGAGCTTCACTGTGAAGTCTTATTATATGAAGCTTCCCTCTGTGCCTTCATCACCTTTGCATCTGATATTGGGAATGTTTTTCCCATGAAAGCTTATTTGGAAATCTTTGGCTCTACTTAGAATGCCTTTCTCTGTATGGGAGGCTTCCCACGACAGTACTTTGACTTAACGAGAATTTGCAAAAGAGGAGTGAGATCTTGGTGAATCGATGCCTTTTATGCAAAGCTGTTGTAGAATCGGTGAACCACTTATTGCTTCATTGCCCTTTTGCAAGAGCTCTTTGAGATCTAGCCTTTAGTTGCTTGGGAGTTTCTTGGGTAATTCCAATACTATTTTGGATCAACTCTTTGCTTGGAGGGCTTTTATGGTAGGAAAGCTAAAAACAAGAACGCCATATTATTTCCTCATACAATTTTTTGGAGCATTTGGCGCGAAAGAAATAGGAGAGTCTTTGAGGGTGTGGAGATACCGCTTCAATGTTGTAAAGATTATTTCATCAAGTCTCTTTATTTTTGGGACAAAGGGATCATTGTTACTCTTCTCTTGATCTTTTAGATTTTGTAGATAATGTACATATCGGATGTGCAGAGCCTTTTGTAGGATGCTAGCTTTGCATCCACCCTTTTGTTAATGAAATATATTTATTCTTTTCGAACTACCAAAGTCATAGCTATGTGGGAAACTCTACGACCAATTCCTATACAAAAAGGGTTAATGCACAACCAAAAGAATCCCACATGGAGAAGTACTTCAATTTACTCAATTTCAACTTAAATGATTATTTGAAAACTATGAATAATCAGAAGTTAAAATCTAAAGTAGGTACAAATCGTAAGTAATTCAGAAACCTAAAAGACATGAAATAAACTACAAAAGGTTAAAAGTAACTAACCTAAAATAATCCTAACACATTAGAAAACTAAATCTCACTAGAAAAAAAAAAAAAAAACTAATTACTCTAGAATTTGTTACAAAATCAAATATGAAAATAATTAAAAAATAAATCAAAAATTTTAAGAAGACTTCCTAAACTCATGTAATAAATCTCGCTAACATAGTTAAAACTAAGGAATCAGCACACGTTTAGGCCAAACTCATGTCATATCAGGAGTAATCTTTTTCTCTTAATAGCGCTGTATTGGAGGAGTCTTTTTTATAAGGAAATTTTAATATACTAATATGTAATCAAAAGATTAAATGCCCAAATAGCATCCTACAAAAGACTCTACATCCAAAAATACAAGCTATTGACATAGTCGGCCATATCAAAAGAGGAAGAGAAAAAGTTCCCTTTATCCCAAAATAGACTCTTGATGAAACTGTCTTTCAAGCGCTAAAGAGGTGTTGCAACACCTTGACTTTCCTACCAAAGAAACTTTCCCAAGATAACAGTTGGTTCCTAATGCAACTTAATGGAACTTGAAGCGACCTAAGAAATGCACAACCAACTGAGAGCAAGTTGCGAAGTGCCCTAGTGAACCGACAACGAAGGAACAAGTGATCCATTGATTCGAAATCTCCTTTGCACATGAAGCACTTATTAACCAAAATCTTTCCCTTTTTCATAGGTTATCACAAGTCCAAATATCCCCATGCATAGCTTCCCAAACAAAGAAAGAGACCTTTAAAGAAGCCAAAGACTTCCACATGAGCTTGCGAGGAAAACCTGCCTCCTTCAAAATGAGTATGCAATGATGAATAATTCAAATATAGGATCTTTAAGTAAGAAGTGTTATCTGCGAGTTGCCTTTGGCATTCAGATCCCATCTCACTATATCATGTAAAGAATCCCCTAGTTTGGCCTCATTAAGTTTGTTGAAAAAGCTTACTAGAGTGTCATCTTCAACAAAGACATCTTGGACAAAAACAGCAACAAAACATTAATACCAAGATACTAGCTCCCAATAATCAGCAACCTCAGAACAACCTTTGACACTTTTGGATTTTTCATATAAGATTTATTCGGGAGAGCTTTAGGGCATGATGGTTATTGTATTTACTCTATTTGTGCACAGGTGATATCCCTTTGGTGTCCCTGTGATACAATTAGTTGATTACTCATTAGAACTAGAAATAGATAAAATAAAATAAAATTTCCTAAATTTTAGAATACGTCCTAACACCCTGCATATGGGTTTCTTCCCTCATCTTCTCTTGCATCACATAGATAGGTGACCAAAATGAAAGCTTCTTGGAATCATGGATTCAAAATGTGGACGAATCACAAAAGGATTTTGAGTTGGGCGCGCGTCTTCATCCTGCAATAAATATTGAACGCCAATGCCGTATTAGTGCAGTCTGCTGTGAGAGAGAGAGAGGGGGGGGAATGAGCTCAGGATCGATTTGAGGTCATCGGGGGCATACCTAAGGTCCGGTAGACCTTGGGTCTCTAGGAGCCTCAGACGATCGGTTCACCCCTGCCGGCCGGTGGTGCAACTTGACATCACCAGTGCTGTTTGCCCTTCTTTTCGCATCCCTCTGGCTGTTTCTTCAGATCTGCTCTTATTTGTGGGTCGCTTCCTCCATCTTTCTCTATCAGGGTCATGGCCGGATTTTTCTATCCATGCCGGAGCTCTTCCCACAGGAAAATCTGTCGACTACTTTTCCGGTGAAAGTCGCCGGATTTTTTTTTCCCCCCAAATTTGCTCTTATTTCTGGGCTGCTTCCTCCAACTTCCTCTATCAGGGTGGTGGCCGGCTTGTTCTGTCTTTGCCAGAGCTGTTCCCACCGGAAGATCTGCCGCCCGCGACTTTTCCGGTGACCGGAAAGTCACCGGATTTTCTGTTCTCCTCTGTTTTTCCCTCAGATGAAGCCCATTTAAGGGCTTCTAGTAATAGTTTGTCCAGTTTGGGCTGCCGGTGCTGGAATTTCTGTGGTCTTTTTTCTGTCTTCTTCCAGGAGGCTTTTTCGGGTGGTTTTTCTCTGTCTGCAGTAGGTAGGAAGTATGAGAGGGGGCTGTCAGAAGTTTTTGGCTATTGAAAGTAAGTCATTTGATTTGAGTGTGGTGGGTACTAACGAGGATATTTTGAAAATCTCTGAAAATGGCAGGGGAAGAAGGTTCTCCATATTGTTGCCTGAGCAAGTGGCTTTATGGCTATTACGGGCTTGAGCTAGATTTCGAAAATCTAAGACTGCTAATTGGTACAATCAAATGAGACTAGGTTCAAGAATTTTTATGTTGGAGTCCAGGAGTAATCGCACTAGAAAGTACTTGCAACTATCAATGATCATTGATGGCAAACGTTCCTTTGTTATTTTACCTGCAGGCTGGAATGAATGGGGGTGGTTCAAAATGTTTGGCTTCATTGCTGAAATTGTCAGCCTTTCTCCATTAGATCCTTCAGTTCAGCCGAGAACTCCGTCCACCCAACCATCCACCTCTTTGGTAGATGCAGTCATTCCTCCTCCTCCTCCTGGGTGTTGTCCCAAGTGCGGAATCAAGGGAGAACCAACTTCATTTCTCCGGTCTTATGCTGATACGGTATCTTCTTTGGTTTTCAGGAGTAGTAAGAGGGTGAATGATATGGGTATGACTCTTCATCATGCTGCAGCGTTGGAGGTGCAAATGAGGGGGTTCTTCTAGGAACAGAAGGATTAACCAAGAGAGCCTAGGGTGTGTCTCATGTCCTAGGAGTACACAGGTTTATATTCGTCGAAATCGTTCCCTTGGCTTAAGATTGAGGGACAGTGAGAGAAACCTCTTCAGGCAATAACGACTCTAGAAGCTCTCCTTGCTTCACTGCTTCATGCTCAGTCGGATTCCTTTGCTCCAGTTAGAGTTACTTCGCATGATCCTCCGAGGTTTGAGGCTGAAATCAATGGTCAGCTTTCCAATGATATTGGTCCTGCTTGGGCTTTGAACCATTCTGTTGCCGTCTCAGGTTCATCGAAGTGCTTTGCTATGAATTTGTTCTCTAATTCTATTCCCCCCGTTTCTCCTCCTCCCTTGGTCCTATCTTCTCCAGTGAGTCTTTCTTGGTTCACGGGACATGGTGACCATCCCATTTCGTCCTCTCTATTTTCTATGGGAAATTCTCTTCAATTAGGGTTAGGCGTGTATGGTGGTGTTCCCTGCGATTTGCCTCAAGATGTTATAAGGGATACACTTGCCCTGAGTCTCGGATCCCAGAATTTTCCAGGCTGAGGATAATGTTACCGAAGGGGGGCCACCTGTGCATAATTGGCCTTTGATCTCCGTTGGGTCCCCGTCAGGTTCGGAAAATTTGGTAGCACCTCTTGCAGTTGATTTCTCTTTTCTTCAAAATTCCGATGAGTCTTGTTCTGTTGAGGATGCGTGGGATGGTCAAAATGTGAACTCTGAGAAGTTCTCTAAATGGGTAGCCTCCAAACTTAAAGGCATTGCATCCTGTTGGTGTGGCCTTTTCAGGGTATGAGACTGAGGTGATTCAACTTCTATCAAGAATTGAATAAATGATAATTTGCCTAAACAAAATGTGGTTAGAATGCCTCCAGCAACTAAAAGAAAAGGGAGTTGCGAAGACTTGAATTCGGAGTGAACTATGACAGAGCTAATGCCTCTATAATTGGGATGTTGGTGCCTTATGTTTAGATTGCTTTCTTGGAATGTGAGGGATATTAATGATCGCGACAAAAAAGTTTTGCTGAAAAGTTTTTGAGAGACTGCAAATGTGATCTTGTGTGTCTTCAAGAGTCAACAATGAAGGTCGTCTCACCTTATGATATTCGCTTTTTGGGGTTATCACTATGTTGATTTTGGAGCCCTTAATGCAGTCGACTCGTCGAGGGGTGTCCTTGTAATGTGGGACAAGAGTGCGTACCGCATCGTGTCTTCTTTTTGTGGTGACTTCTCGATCACTTGCATTCTTCAAACGGTCGAGAGTAGTTTCGCTTAGGCTTGGACAGGTGTGTGGCCCTCAAAATAGGACTGATAAATTGAGATTTTGGGAAGAGCTCCATCTTATTAAGGATAAGTGGTCTGGACCTTGCTGTGTAGGAGGGGATTTCAATGAGATCTTATACCCTCACGAAAGGAGCTCTGGTTTAAGCCCCTCTGGTTCTATGGAGGAGTTCCATAACTCTATCAATTGTTGTACTCTGGTTGATCTTCCTTTACAAGGGGGTGATTTTACTTGGTCTAGAAGTGGCGAGGTTCCAGCTAGTTCAAGACTTGACCGTTTTCTTATCTCCTTGGATTGGGAGGAACATTTTACTGACGCAATTCAGAAGAGGTTGCCTAGACCTCTTTCAGATCATTTCCCTATTTGCTTAGAAAATGGGAAGTTTCAGAGGGAGAGAATTCCTTTTAAATTTGAGAATATGTGGGTCGAAGTTGAGAGGTGATCTCATTAAAAGGTGGCGGGAAGAAGCTCGTGTTGAGGGATATGCAAGTTTCATGGTTGCGAAGAAATTGAAGGTGATCAAAGCAGAAATCAACAAATGGAATAGAGAGGTCTTTGGGAATATCAAGATTCGGAAATACAACCTCATGGATTCTATTAACCAACTTGATGTGAAGGAGGAAACTTCTTGTCTTTCTAATGAGGAATTGGAGCAGAGAAAAGCTGATAGAGATGTGCTAGCGAAACTCATCCTCATGCATGAGATCTATTGGAGGCAAAAGTCGAGGGCATTGTGGCTTAGAGTTGGTGATCGAAATAAAAGATTTTTTTCCATAGAGTAGCTAATTTTCGTAGGAAATTCAACTCCATGTCTTTTGTGATTGTGGATGGGAACCGTTTTGAGAATTGGGATGAGATGAAGTCGTCCATCCATAGGTTCTATAAATCCCTTTTTACTGTGTCTGAAGCTTGGAGACCAAAGGCTGACAACTTGATGATGCCCTCTTTATCGGTCTCTGCTAGAGAGGGGCTTGAGTCGGATTTCTCAGAGGAGGAAATTTTTCTAAAACTCTTCATGATTGTTGTGGCGATAAATCTCCAAGCCCAGATGGTATGACTATGGCATTCCTCCAGGCGAATTGGGACACTCTTAGGGGTGATGTTTTAAGAATGTTTTTGGAGTTTTTCCACACAGGGAAATTTGTGGCAAGCCTCAATGCTACTTTTATTGGGTTGATTCCCAAGAAAGCCACTGCGGAGAATATTAGAGACTACCGACCGATTAATTTAATCAAATGCATTTACAAGCTTCTTTCTAAAGTTTTGGCCAAAGATTGAGATGTGTTATAGGGTCTCTTATCTGAGAGAATCAGAATGCCTTTGTAGAGGGACGTCAAATTCTGGATGCCGTGCTCATTACAAATGAGCTTATTGACTCTAGGGTCAAATCGGGGATTCTAGGGGTTGTCTGCAAGTTGGACATTGAAAAGGCCTATGACCATGTCAATTGGGAGTTTTTGCTTTATTTTTTGAGTAGAATGGGGCTCGGGGAGAGGTGGATCACTTGGATTCGACAATGCGCCTCTTCGGCTTCTTTTGCAATACTTGTCAATAGCTCTCCTACAGATTTTTTTTTCCTCGACTTCTAGAGGCCTTCGCCAGGGAAATCCGATCTCTCCTCTTCTGTTTTTGTTGGTCATGAAGGTTTTTGCTAAGATGTTACTTGCAGCTACTTCAGTAGATCTCCTATCTGGTTTTCAGTGGGCCGAAGGAACTCAAC
This sequence comes from Carnegiea gigantea, assembly GCA_029747015.1. Classification (NCBI taxonomy): domain Eukaryota; kingdom Viridiplantae; phylum Streptophyta; class Magnoliopsida; order Caryophyllales; family Cactaceae; genus Carnegiea; species Carnegiea gigantea. Next base: position 282,447 of record JAKOGI010000601.1, on the reverse strand, counting down.
TACTATTAGTGTATCTCATTTTCTCTTTGCTGATGATACAATCATTTTTTTGTGACAATGATTGTGAGCAAATGGTGAACCTACGTTGTATTCTTATTTGGTTTGAGGCAATGGCTGGTCTACGAGTTAACTTGGCAAAAAGCGTTATTTTGCTTGTGGGACAGGTGGATAATATCCAATTGCTAGCAGGTGTGCTAGGATTCATCGTGGATTCTTTTCCTACCTACTATCTTGGTCTCCCTCTTGGAGCAAAATTAACATAAATCCATCTGGAAGCCAGTTGTGGAAAGATTTGAGAAAAACCTCCCTGGATGGAGAGCTAATTACCTTTCTAAGGGTGGCAGATTCACTCTCAGCCGACCCGTTCTTTCTAGCTTCCCACTTACTTCCTATCTCTTTTTCCGGTACCGGTGTCAATGGCTGTTAAGTTAGAAGCCATTCAAAGGAAATTCCTTTGAGACACTTTCAGTGGTGATTTCAAGTATCATTTAGTGAGATGGGTTATTGTTAAGCTTTTCATGTCAGAAGGGTTGGGGGTTAGAGACTTGAAGGTCTTTAATGAGGCTTTGCCTAGTAAGTGGCTATAGAGATTTATTAATGAGAAGACCAACCTTTGGAGAAGGCTGATTTGTACTAAGTATGGTAAGGAGGGGCTTTGGTGGTTTCTTTCTAGACCTAATGGTCCTTATGGAGTAAGCCTTTGGAGGTTTATTTGCAAAAGATGTGATAGATTTTTTTCTCATCTTTCTTTTGAGGTGGGTGCTGGCTCTAGCATTTTTATTTTTTTGGGCATGACCATTGGTGTGAAGGTGCTCCTTTGCGAGATCTTTCTCTGCTCTTTATGCTCTTGCGGAGAATAAAGAAGCTACTGTGACTGCATATTGTGACCATGTATCTGGATCGTGCATTTGGTCACCTATTTTTGTTCGTGATGCCTTAGTGGATGACGCCTCCTTTGTAAGCTTACTTATTAAACTGAATGAGATTCCTATCGGGCAATCCTCTCTTGATTTAGTCAGATGGGATCTTAATCCTAAAGGAGGCTTCACTGTGAAGTCTTATTATATAAAGCTTGCCTTTGCGCCTTCTTCACCTTTGCATCTAATATTGGGAACGTGTTTTCCATGGAAGATTATTTAAAAATCTCTCGCTCCATTTAGAGTGTCTTTTTTTGTTTGGAAGGCTGCCCATAACAGTATTTTGACTTACAATAATTTGCAAAAGAGGGGTAAGATCTTGGTGAATCGGTCTCCGTTATGCAAAGCTGCAACAGAATCGGTGAACCACTTATTGCTTCATTGCCCTTTTGCAAGAGCTCTTTGGGACCTAGCCTTTAGTTGCTTGGGAGTTTCGTGGATTATGTCCAATCCTATTTCGGATCACCTCTTTGCTTGTGAGGGCTTTTTTGGTAGGAAAGCTAAAAAGAAGAATGCCATATTATTTCCTCATACAATTTTTTGAAGCATTTGGCGCGAAAGAAATAAGAGAGTCTTTAAGAGTATGGGGATGCCGCTTCAATGATTTAAAGATTATTTCATCAAGTCTCTCTATTTTTGGGACAAAGGTATCTTTTGTTACTCCTATCTCGATCTTTTAGATTTTGTGGATAATGTGCATATAGGATGTGTATAGCCTTTTGTAGGATGTTAACTTTGCATCCACCCTTTTGTTAATGAAATATATTTATTCTTCTCTTGATATTAAAAAAAAAAAAAAGCGCAATTTTGTCATATCGCGACCGAAACTGAAATCGCTACTGAAACCGCATTTGAATCCTCGCAGCCGAAATTACAAGATGAAATCAGATGCACCCTCTTACACCGTCATAGTGTCATCCCAGGATCTTTGTAGATGCAAAAATCTCTAATCAAATCTCTAACCAAGGAAGATAACGTTCCAACAAAACGATGGCCACACAATACCTTTTTCTTTTAATGACCAAGGCTGGCCAGCTTACCCACAACTCAACTAAATCCGGCCTTGAAGTTAACGACTAGAAAAACCTCTAGTGGCCCTAATGGGAGTTGAACTTGTGACCATTGGGCTGCAATCCCAATGCTAACCAGCTAAGCAACCTGTCAGGATTGATGACAAGACAATACCTATTTATAGGGCATTCTTCTCTTTTACTTAGAATGACAAATATTATTGGACGTGGATACTGTTGTACTTTTTAATCATAACTTGATAACATCTAGATCCTCTGACATGTGATGTCTAGGCATGAATCCCATATCTTTATGTTATGTTACATACATTTTGAATACAGTTTGTGTGATAACTTTGTCCATGTGCCTATATTTATCTAGGATAACACAATTTTCAACATATGCATCAACGTGTTTCAATGTTACGCAGCAGTAGATTGAGAACTTGGTGCACCAGCAGTGTGAGAATACTACCTTCAACAGTTGTTGCACCTACATCATCCAAGTCTCTTCGTGCATCAAACTTTAAGTCTGAACCAACAGATATCCACCTATACATGGTCCAGTAGAAAGAAAACAGAGCACATGACAAAAGCAGAATAGCTCCCTCAAATAAGCAAATGCCAAATTTGCAAAGCACATTCTCACAACAGTAATACACAACATAACCATAACAAAATGCCAGATCATGCACTTTGAATCAACCTAGAACTTACAGTGCTTTCCGCCTTCCATGTTTCCAATTTTCCCTTATCAATCCGGCTATAGTTCGACCTTTGCCCACCCCAGCACCATCTCCAATGAGAAAACCTGCTCTGGAACCATCCTGAAGATGCTGCAAATGCCTCTGTTACAGAACCAGAACCATAATCAATCAGAACGGAAACAGAAACTTAAACAATCAGATATCACAAGCTTAACCTCCAAAATCAGATCACCTGAGAAGCATAGACCAATGTCTCAAGCTGCAAGCAAGACAGTGCCTTCGAACATTCAATCTCATCCTTTATTGCCAAATTATATGCAGGTTCAGGGGGTTCCACTGCAGATAATGAAGATGTCTCCACAATTGGGTCAGGATGAGGAGGACCTACAGATAGCTTAGCAGGACGCTGTACATCAAACAAGTTCAAGTTACCCATAAATGGCTATTTTACAGAGTCCTGATCCTAAGCTGTAAAGAACACATAACGGGCCTCACAAAACAGAGTACTTCATGTAGGCAGGACATAATATCCATGAAATACAGGGCAGGTATAGACACATGAAACTCACATAGTCAGTAAATGTCTCTCCCACAGTGCCACCTTCATCTTCCTCCTGTTCGACTTCGATAGCTCCCTGAAATAATACGAAACAAAGTTAGTATGAGCTCTATGAACAAAATAGTAACATACGTTAAAAAACATCACCAAATACTTTCCCAACATGGAAATTGATAATTTGATAAAAACAACTGAGGCTTTGAATGACAAAGAAAAATGAACAAGAAAGTAGAAGAAAGAGATATGGCACTCATCAACATGCATAATTCACGCGGTAAAAATGTATTGTCCAAGTACAGACCTTTGATTCTTCTTTGGAGAAGAAGATATGTCAAACTAAACATTGGCATGCGTGTAGTGTGATCATTAATACAATGATCCAAAAATGATGCTGCTTAATTTCTGCTTTAATTGTGATGATATGGCTTTGCTTACCAGTATATTGAATTCATGAACTCACAAAAAGAAGTCAAACAAACCTCATTAACTTCTTCGGGCAGAAGAGGAAGAGGAGGAAGAAGATGCTTGCTTTTGGAGAGATCAATGGCCAAGTCAACTTCACACTGTGGGCACTTGAAGCGAGAAAGGCCATGGGGGACATTGAGCAGGGCCTTGCAGTTGACGCATGGCAGTTGCAACTTGGTCGGATCAATCCCGTGGGCCGGCACCAGCGGGATAGGGTTAGGGTTAGGATTAGGATTAAGGCTTGGGGGAGGTGGCCGGAGGTTCTTGAGGAGCTCCGGCGGCAGCATTTGGGGTAACCGGCAGCTAGGGCAGACGAACTCCACGAACCCTGGCGCCACCGCTAGGATCAGGCGGCAGCCAGCGCAGCGCACCTGACACGGCGGCGAAGGGCGGACGCCGGCGCTGGCCGACGACATCGCCGGCGAAAGCGGTGGAGGGAGCGGCGGAGGAGCTGATGGCTGGCCCATCGTCGCCGGGGAAGTTGGCAATGGCGGTGAGGGGTGGAGTTTGGGTGGAGGACCGGGAGTGGGAGTGAGGGTGACTGAGTAAGAGTGACGGTGACTCAGCAGGACCGAGGAAGGATGGAGGAGGATGGGCGACCGGGTAGCGCCAAAGGCTTTTTCAGGCAGAGTGAAAAGTGAGTGATTAATTGGGGCGGGGCGCCTCCCCGTTTAGTTTTGCTCCTTCAAAGACTCTGTTTTTTTTGGGGGGTAATTTTCTTTTAGCAATTTTTAAGAAAAATTAAAAATCATAAATATATAATACTATATTAGAGTACATGGGGAAATTTACAAGCTAGTGGATCATTAAAAGGATTTGAATTGGTTGATTTTTTTAACCATTAGGTGCTACTTTCAAAGGAAAAGAAAGTTCAGGAATATTTTAAAAGTCAGCTAATTTATGAAAATACTCTCAATGAATTGGGATTTGATCCTTTCATTAGTCAATACTCAATATGGATTGATAAATGGATAAAATTGGTAAAAATTGATACAAGATTAGTATTTTTTTAGAATAATTGGTAAGAATTGTCAAGGTTGAAAAGGATTGAAAGAAGTTTGTAAGAGTTAGTAAGAGTTGAAAGATGGTAGTAAAAAATGTAAAGAGTGGAGATTTTCTTTTAAAGTGTAGTTTTTGTCAATATTTCATAATTAAAAAACTAAGTAAAATATGGTGAATTTTCTGGATTACTTTTTTAAATAATTTGATAACTATTATTCTAAATATTTTTACGTAAACAAATTTTAAATACTCACGATATTTTTTTTATGTAAGCATTGGGGGACCTTTTATACATATAGTTGGAAAGAATTGTTATTGCCTACTTTTTAAGATGGATTGTTGTAATCACTTCTGTAACTATATACATATCATTATCTTTGTCTTACATGCGAATGACGTCATTAGATTCACATTCATAAATAATACACAAACATCTTCAACATATTTTACTTATGTACAAATTATAATTATTGTTCAAACAAAATACACAATTTCAACTATGCTCTCGTTTAATACACCAACCCCAAAAAATAACCGAAGGATATTTTTGTGGTTGACAAATTAATTAATTTTCACATGACAATTTACAAATTGTGAAAATTTTGAAGAAGATTGGTAAGAGTTAGTAAAGATTGGTCAGAGTTGGTAAAGATTGGTAGAAATTGAAAATGATCAAAGTTTTTTTAAAAATGTTGGGAAGAATCGGTAGAAGTTAATAATGGTTGGTAAATATTGTAGAAGTTGGTAAATGTGTATTTAGGAACAAAAAGAATAGGCCCTTAGTTAGACTTTGACTTGAAACGTTTCTTATAGGCAATGGAAGCTTCTCTAAGAAGGATTGACCCTTCACTTTGCCAGACTAGAGCAAGAAGGAATGCAGGGCAAAGACAGGAGGGGACAAATTGACACAACAGGAGTAGAGAAGAAGGTGACTGAAGCATTCGAACAATTTGGGGAAGATGCATAGGAAGACTCGACATAATTGATATTTCAGCTTCAAATTGCTAGTTGTAAGCTATGATATTTCCTATACTTCATCTATTTATAGCTGTTTAGTATTTAGGAGAACTCTAATTTCTACGTCATAGTTTGACCTAATTTCCTGTCTTCCATTATCGTTGATAAGCATACAGAGCGTTCATGGACGTGCTTACTTTGTATGATTACTCATTATTTGCACTTGTCTAGAACTTCAAATTGCTATTTGTATGTCCTCACGCTCATATCTCTTTAAACTGATGAAGTATGGGATGTATAATATGTTGTGTGGTTGTGTTATAACATGTTGCCACTTGAAGTACGTAGGTCAGAAGATGCGTGGTTCCTAATTTTCCATGTACAATATGTGAAAGTTTTGACATGATTGGATGTCAGATTGGCACCTTACCCCCTAATTTCATTACTATAACGTACTGCAACAAAGTCCCCTCATGAAGTGTATAAGGCGAAGTCTTATTCAAAATTTTAAGTGCGTTGGAATATTTATGCGTAAGTGAATTAATTTGGTCAATTGAATATGGTACATAGTAGAGGCTCATAAGGAAGGTTAGGCATGTAATTCTAAACCATCACACCAACTTCATTCAGTTAAGGCGGAATTATGGCGTGCAATTCATATTGTGGAATTAGTATGGTGGATGTATGATTTCTTTATATTGGAGATGTGGGATGTAATTGTAGGTAATTGAAATTTGTCACATGTATAGTAGGGATGTTACTTGCCATGTTATAAGTAATGGAGATTATGTTTATTATGCTATCACATATACAGAATTGTCAAGTCAGGTTGAGTTCGTATTTGCGTCGAACTTAAACGAGTTGAGATATTATCAATCTAAATCTAATTTGTTCATCAAATGGGTTGAAAACTTTGACGTATACTCATTTATTTTTTAAACAGGTTGACTTGAAATTTACTTACTAACCTTTCAGATTTAGGTTATCTAATTACTCGTTTAACCCTTTAACATTTTTGACTAAAATATGATCAACGAGTACTATAAATCAATCTTTTGAGTTCCATATAACATCATAATACAACCATTATCTAGGATTCACAAGAAACACAATCCCAAAATAGTGATAAACTTGATTAGATGCCACATTTTCACAATTTCCCCCTAATTACACATGGTACTTGGGTAAACGAGTCAATATATTTAACCCATTTAATTAAACAAGCCAAATACGTATTTTTTTCGTGTAAAAATTCCCAACTTGAACCTAACCCAATTCATTAAACATGTCAACCCATTTAAGTAAACGGTTGAACATCTACCCAAACCCACTTAATTTCGTGTTCTGTTCGGATTGGTAATCTTGCTGGGTTAACTTTTGAAAGCCCTATGCGGGATTGTATTGTTTATCTACATTTGAATTTGTGTCTACCCCAACGTACTTTTTTGTACTTATTTGGTAAACAGAGCTATCGTAAGCATATGTAGTAAAGTAACAACCGAAATATATGACTTTGTTGATACCAATTGACTGAGGGAAAGTGAAGATTTAGCCATCATACACATTTATAGAGCAGTTTCAGGGAAAGTGTTGATCAAGATTGTTAGAAGGGAATGCTTTATGGTATCATGGGGTTTGGTTTTTTTCAGACACAAGGAAAAATGTGAATGTCATAGCATGTTTGTAATGGTTAATAGTGGTTACAGTTGTTGTCAAACTAAAAGGGGAGTTCCCTTGTTGTTTCATGTTCCATTAGAGGTATGGTTTAGTAAGTGTAGTGCCTCCAACCCCTAATTACTTACTTATTTTAAACTAATTATTTATAAATATGGTTGTAGCAGGAGCTTTAACGGTTGGAGGCATTATCGTCATCCTGACTTGGATAAGGCTTTTAATAGAACTAAGCAACTTAAGTAGCAGTACTTCCATAAATGTAAATTCAACCATGATTAGAGAGTTTAAATCATAGCATAAATCTACTTCACACTAGATTTTAACCTTGTTATAATCAAAATGCAACTTGATATGTTGAATTCTAAACCCCTCGTAAGGCGTGTTTATTCTTAGCTCCGTCAAGTCTTCCTGACATTTCATAGCCACCTGAGCATCTAAAAGCATCAACCGCAAAAGACATGAAGCCTTTCTTCTACTTGTCCCTTTCTTTGGGCTTGTTAGGGAGAGGCACGTTTGCCGACTCCTTACATAAAACAAAAAAACACACAAATATTTCAAAAAATAAGTCGAAGTCTAGTACGTTTATCCACGTACTGTAAAATAAACTTTGAAAATAATTGAGTTGAGCGTCATATTTCAATTCATTTTAGTTCAAAAACAAGAGAGGGAGAGAATATGAATAAAACTATCTAGCTGGTTATTATCTAGAAGTGGAATCCCCTTTGACATTTGGGGAGATAATTGAGAGAGACGTACACCTTCTAGGTCAATCGGAAAGCTTGAGTTGAGGCCGAACGGGTGAATTAAACGGCGTCAGCTCTAATGCGTGATAACTAATGGGACCACTTAATTATATGACAAAACATTGTTCAAACTTATTCATTGCATGAATATAGCATGAAATTATATAAATTTGGGAAACATTTGAATTTTAAAGAGCATAGGCAATATACGCACCTGAAAATTTTAAAATCTCTCATATTTTAAAAAATAGTTGTTCATGGCTTGAGAATGACGAAAATGGTCTCATTTCTGCTCCAAATATATATTTTGATAGTTAATGAATATTGGGAACCTTACGTTTTTTGTCATCATTGCATTGCCATTTTTGTATTTAGTACTAACTCAACAATACTTGGAATATAAGCGGAAGGCCTCTCCCTCTCTAGCTTGCCTCTCTGCACGCACAAAGAACCATCTCTTGTGTGATCTCGAGTATCGTCCAATAGCGGGCCAGTCGATTTCTCGAGGTTTGGTGGCGGTTCACCTCCAAGGTACGGTGTTTTCAGCCCTTGGTGAAATCTTTTGGCCCGAAGTGGTGGTCATCGACACTGAGTACCATCATCTAGCCTCTTCTCTGGTCTTTTCGTGAGTTTTGGGTGCCCACCGAGCCCCTGAGCTTGCATAGTTATCTGCCTCCCAGTCCCGCCGAGCCCCTGGGCTTGCATCGTTCTCTGCCTCCTAAGGCCTGTTTTGCCCTTTTTTTTATAGTGTTTATAATTGTTAAGGTTGACTGTTGTGCTTGCGTGCTATTTTATTTGTTAACTTTCTTGGTTATTGAGTTACCCTTATTTAACTGGCTACTTTTGCTACTAGAGTTTCATTTTTACCTATTATTATTATTATTATTATTATTATTATTATTACTACTACTACTACTACCACCACCACTACTATTACTACTACTACTACTACTACTACTACTACTATTGTTAGTACTATATTTGTAATATTAACAGTAGCTAGTATGCTATTGGGATATTGTTGAGGTTGAGAGAGGGAGTGGTGTTGGTTAGCGACTTGTTTATTAATTTGGTATTTTCATGATTATTATTGCTATTATTGTTAATTAGTATTGGTATTACTTAGTTATTGGTATTTCTAGTGTTATTGACTAGTTGTGCATTCTTACCAAGCAGATTTCTAGCCTTGGTAACTAATTTTGTTGCTCTTTCTAGCTAGCGTCTTTTTGCCTTTTAGTTTCAGTACTTTGTCCTTTTCCTATTAGTTGGGCCCATCCAGTGATCATTTTGGGATGATTTTATTCATTTACTCCCTCATTTATCTTAAGTGCAAACTTATTTTGTTATTAATAGTAGTATCTACTATTACTGCACTGCTGGGGGTGGGTGTTGGTAGCTTAAGCTAATGGCGAGCAAAGTAGTAGCTTCAGTCAATCCTCCAAGAGGAAATGGGGTTTGGAGGGGTGTAGGATTTCAAAAGGTGCGCCTAGCATCTTGGAATATTAGGTCACTTACGAGTAAGTCAATAGAATTAGTTAAGTCTTTACATAGACGTAGGATTAACATAGCCTGTATTGAAGAGAATAAGTAGGTTGGGGCTAAAACTAGAGAAGTTGATGGGTATAAGCTGTGGTATTCAGGGTCAAACAAGGCTAGGAATGGAGTTGGCATTTTGGTTGATAAGGAGTTAGTTGACTTTGTTGTTGGATTGAGGTGTAAGAGTGACCTGTTAGATTTTAATCCCAAAAGGACACAAGAGGGGGGTGAATTGTATCTACCAACTTTTCGAATTATTTCAAAACACTCGTAAGAACTGGTTGGAGTGCGTGTTTCCAGTGAGACAGAATGAAAGTAATTGCAGAAATAGTAAAGGAGACATAATATTTTTACGTGAAAAATCACCTCTGGCCCAACTGAGATGTAAAAACTACGACCTATCACAGTAGGATTTCAGCAACTCTTTCACTAAACGGGCCGAACACGTTACACCCGTAACACACGTAACCTAGTCTACCCAAGACTCTCGTTACAAACACACATATAAAGTCTCCCAAGACTTGGACAAATACTAATGGACACAATGTCCATACGTCCCCTACGGACACAACGTCCAATGTCTACTAAGACTTGGACAACCTCTTATCTCGATGATGGAAAAGAGATAAAGAACACCTTACTTGAATGCTTCTAAATAAGATGAGTGTAAGGTACAATATAACTCCTATTATGCCAATAATGAAGACTCGATTAAGCCCTCTTTTTGAAGGTTTTTCTCACAGAAAAATTCAGACTTAGAAAAACAATTTTAGCACTTGAAAATCGTGAAAAACCCTAAGAAAAGTTGAGGGAATTAGCCGCTTAAATAGTGGGATAAGTATGCTTGCCGTGCAAGGATGAGAGCAATCTCCAATTTTCTTAGTCATTCCCTAATATGAGAGTTACCAATCTTCCTTATAGGATAGGATCAAATATTTAGAGGATATTTTTTCCTTAGGAGATAAGATCAAATATTTAGGAAAGATATTTTTTCTTAAGCGAGATAGGATTAAATCTTCTCAACAAATATTTGAAAAATATTTGGTCTCTTAAACAACAGAAGAAATAGTTTTAGATTTTGACTGACATAAATTAACTCCAATTGTTTCCTGAAAAACGTTAGTCCAAAATTCTTTTAAGAAAAAAATTGAAATTCGAATTTTTATTCCCAGCCTCAGAATACTGCAGACCTGGCCTCTTGGACCTGTTCTGAGACAATATTCTGAAGTACTTAAAAAACCTTTCAAAGCAAATGCTAAGTCAAGACCTTCTAATTGGCATATTAACAAGCATCTAAAAAATAAAACTCATACTAAACCTAAGACTCTTATTATCAGCTGAATTCCTTGGACATAATTTTGATGTTCCATGCGATACTCCATGCTCTGTGCTCAAAACTGTTCTGAGGCAATGTTCTCAGACTTTTGTTATCAGCTGGGCTCCTTGTGCATGCATCGACTTTGATACTCCATGATCATTTGAACCGCTCCAAGTATTTTCAGATCCTGTCTTAACACACAACTCAAGCACGGCATATTAGCTGGTCCATTTGGATTGTTATCGTCAAAACCTTACACATTGATTGGGTCAACAATTTTCCCCCTTTTGATGATGACAAACCAAATGACCATAAGTCATCAAGGACAATTAATAGTGAGACAGGGCAAAAATACATTAGTGTCAAAACAGTTATCCACCCTTACACTAGAGAGAAAGCAAGAGTTAAGAGATCAACTTCAATTTAAATAGGCAAACCAATCGAAAGAAGGTCATACTCATCTTCCCCCTTTTGACATCATCAAAAAGGATGAGGAGATCGGAAACAGAAATCCAGTGTGGATGCAATCACTACCAAAGTGATAATGCGGGAAGTAACAGCAATACACTCAAGTATATGATACATTAATGATATTGGCCATCCGAGTCACGCACAAATAAATAACACATGCAACAAGCAAAGTTATAGCATAAATGCATTAACCATCCAAAAACAGCCATAAACCATTAGTAGTCACATACATAACCAAGTGTTTGAAAAACAGTGTTGGAAACAGGGAAAGAAATAGGTTCAGGTAGAGGTAGAGGAGGGAATTTGGCTGTGAGGGCAAGAAGGGCACTGAGCAGATCCTCGTGAAGTTTGGCATTGAGAGCCTTTTCCTTTGTAAGCGCCTACTTTGCTTCAGCTATCTCCCCCTTCAATGCAATCTGGTCCTGCAATAGTGTATCAATTGTGGGAGCACCAAATGTGGAGGCTTCATTGGGAATAGGTCCAAGAGGTGTTTGGAGCTCCTGTTCTGAAGTTGCACTGCCGCCTTTTATCACTTTGAAACCACACTCAATCAACATGTTGTTGTCAATCTCATCACTGACCTGAAAGCCTATTCTCTTCTACAAGGGAATCCCAAATTTCTCAAACATTGACGTCAGCAAGAACCCATACCCTATGTCATGATCCTTGGACGTGTTAGCAATTCTCCCAATATGGCTAATCATGATTGCGACCAAGTTAATTTGCTCACCCCTATCCAACAAATCAGTGTAGTACATGTCCATGGAATCAGCAAGGTTACATCCCTGACCTTGGGGAACAATATTGTTAATCACAAACCAAAGTAATAGTCGATGCAATGACATCATTTCCCCCTTTCTCACAGACCGGGATATAGTCAGATGGGGTTTTTAGGCTAGCTTCTAGATCAGTTCCAACAGCCGTTCTTCACCTAAGACGCTCTTATCCTCTCGTACATACACATCAAAACCTTCGAAGGACACCCCAAGTAACTCACCTAACTTTTTAGCATAAAACTGTAGGTCATGATCATTAACTGTGCTTGTCACCACTCCATTGGTGACAACACAGTTCACATAGAACTCAGCTAAGTCTGGAACTGAACATCCTTTCTTAGTATCAGTGAACAGGTCTAACTATCCCTGAACTTCCAACTTCTCTAAGAACACCCCTAGCCCCTGTTCCTGAAAGTATGAGACCTGAACTACCTTCTGTCGAACCACAGATTTCTAGAGGAAATGCTCATATCTCTCAGCAAGTATCATAGTTTTTCTAATTTTCTTCTTCTTGGGTGCATTAGATTCTTTAACCGGTTCAGATACTTGTTCTGAGGCAGCAAGTTTTTGGATAAGTTTCTTGGATGGAACTGGTTTGAGGGGTATTTTGGTGGGTGTTTTGGAGGATTTAAGGGCCGGTTTGGTCTTATTGATAGGGCTTTCAATTCTGTCTTCTGGCAAGGGCAGCACAGTGGGAGGACCCAAACTTCAAGTTCGAGGTCGTGATAAGAACGCAGTAAGAGGTACATTGGGTTAGGTGGTGGTCTTTCTTTTGCGTTTAAAGGTTGGTTTGGTTATGGTTTGGGGCCTTGTTGGAACGGTTCATTTGAACCGCAAAAATGGTTCATTCTCATCACTATCCTCAGCATCTTCAATAATAAATTTATTATCAACATGTCCAACATCATAATCCTTAGACTTCCCAACTGATTTGCGCTCATTCCCCCTCAATCTAGACTCGGCCACAACTGGGTCATACACCACAATCTCCCAGCCCGTAATTGGGTGTACCAAAGGTGCCATATCATGGTTCAAGTTTGCTGATCTTAAGCCCAAGCTTTTCAAGAACCCAAAAATAGCGGGAGTAATCGCAAAGAAGGTGAGGGAGATTTTTTCATACCAATCGACATCGTTTGTGGCGATAAAGGTACCGGTGATGTTCCCTCAGAACTCATCCCAATTCCGCCCCTTTTTCTTGATAGTTGGTCTCGTAGTGATCTTGGGTGAGACGTTTACGCTTGGAGGATGCTTGACCGCCACGAGTTCTTACCATTGTGAGGACTTGAGGTGAGTTGGGGTTAGGGCTTTGAAGGGTTTAAGGAAGGAGAGGAAAATCGGGTTCTTGGTAGAGAAATAGAGGGATGGATGGATGGGTTATGGAGAGAGAATGGTTTACATGCAGCACATCATTACACTAGGTATGGTATAAATTATAGGTTAGGTATAATGAAAAGGAAATTTCGATTCCCAACAATCTTTTAATAACACCACTTGGTCAGCACATGATACAAACAGTGGTCAGGTCTGCTCCTAGAGCTTGTTCTTACTGTTAAAAGTTCAGTATCTTAGGACACTAAAGGCAATATCATTAGACCTCAATGAGTGTCAGCATGTTACATTCCACACATATGCCAGTAAAAGTACAAAAATTGAATGCATCCATGGTAACAATTTATTTGGCCTAAAAATCCTTAACTAGTCAATCATTGGGGTTAAACAAGCATGCTCAAGTTCTTTTAATCATACCCAATTCAAGTCTATTCCTCTCAAACTGCTCTCTACTTAGTGCCTTGATAAAGATGTCAGTAATTTGCTTATCAGTGGCACAAAAATTCATTGAAATTAAGCCCTTTTCAATATTATCTCTTAAAAAATGATGACGTATGTCAATATGCTTAGTCCTTTTATGTTGACATGGGTTTTTGGCAATGTTAATTGCACTTGTGTTATCACAAAATATGGGAATGCATCCCGTATCAACAGAAAAGTTCTTGAGTTGTTGTCTTATCCACAACAATTGAGCACAACAAGAAGCTGCCGCTATATACTCAGCTTCTGCTGTGGACATGGCAACGAAGTGTTATTTATTGGTTGCCCAAGAGACCAAACAGGGTCTAAGAAAATGAGCCATACCTGAGGTGCTTTTTCTATCAATTAAGGATCCAGCATAATCAGCATCCGTATACCCAATGAGATCAAAATTGTACCCTCGAGGATATCATAAAGTTAAGTCCTAGGTCAATAGTTACAAATGTTTCCTCATAATCGATCCCCTCTTCTTGGTTGTAACCCTGAACCACCAACCTGGCCTTATTCCAAGTGACTGTTCCGAACTCATCCAGTTTATTCTTGAACACTCACTTGGTGCGAATTATCGATCTGTCCTTAGGCCTTGGTTCAAGGTGCCAAACATTGTTCCTTTCGAACTGATGAAGCTCTTCTTGCATAGTAGTAACCTAGTCAGAAGCTGCAAGGGCTTCATAAACATTCTTTAGCTCAATGTTAGATAAAAAAGCATAGAAAGTACATAAGTTTCTAAGTTTGGATCTAGTTTGCACCCCTATATTAATGTCAGACATGATCTGGTCAAGGGGGTGCGAGCTCTGGTATCTCCAGGGTTGTGGAATAAATGGATCCACAGATACACTTATCAATCTCTCCTGGGTACTTGGTGAAACAAGTTCTGGAACTATTCTGGCGCCTATTTCCGTATCAGTTCAGGAATAATTGGGTTGAATGGGCCAGTTCTGTTCAGGTTCAACAATGTTTCCTCCTAACTGGTTTGCTCCCTGCCCACCTTCCAAATTATCAGTTCTAGGACTTAGTTCACATTCAGGAGCCTTACCTTTGTCAACTATGGAGCTTTGAGTGAGCGAGATGTCTTTTCTTATAAGATCAAGTTCAAACTCATCATTCTGTGTATCATGCTCAATCAAAGATTTAGTCTCATCAAACAATACATGCGCACTTTCCTTAACACACAAGGTTCATTTGTTAAGGACTTTGTAGGCCTTACTGTGTGAGGAGTACCCTAAGAATATGACTTCATCACTTCTAGGGTCGAACTTTTCCAAGGGTTCCTTCCCATTATTGTGCACATAGCATTTGCAACTAAACACCCTCAAGTGCATAATATTAGGCTTTCGTCCTTTGAAAAGTTCATAGGGAGTCTTGTTGAGTATAGGTCTGATCATGCACCTATTAATAATATAATATGATGTATTTAACGCCTTTGCCCAAAAGTTTCTAGGAAAAGCACTAGCGATAAGCATAGTTCTAGCCATGTCTTCTAGAGTACGATTTTTACTCTCTACCACCCTGTTCTGTTAGGGTGTACTGGGGGCAGAAAAGTTATGATCTACACTGTGTTCATTATAATAATCAATGAAGCTCGAGTTTTCAAATTCTTTGCCATGGTCAGACTTAAGACTTACCAATGACTGTCCTACTCTCTTTTCAATTTTCTTGAGAAGCACAAGAAACTTCTCAAATGATTCATCTTTCGATGCTAAAAATAAAATCCAAGTGAAACGAGAGTAATCATCCACTATAACAAACACACACCTCTTCTCACCTCTACTTGTGATCCTCATAGGACCACATAAATCAACGAGGTCGAGAAGTGCTAACACATTTCTTTGACTTGAAAGAAGTCCTAACCTGTTTTCCTCTAGCACACGCGTCGCACACTTTGTCATCATTGTACTTGATGGAAGGTAGTTCAACGACTAGGTCCTTAGAAACAAGTTTATTGAAAAGAGAAGGCTTGCATGACCTAGCCTCTTGTGCCAAAGCATAACATCGTCATCAAAAGCACTTAAACAAGTCAAATGATTTTGGGGAAGTGAAAGAACACACACTTTATACACATTTTTGTGTCGCTTCCCCCTCAACACAACACTACGAGAATTAACATTGGTAATCAAGCATTGATCTGAAGAGAATTCAGTGTGATTACCTCTATCACACAATTGAGACACACTTAGCAAATTATATTGTAAACCGTCTACTAAATACACATTATCAACAAAGTGAGAGAGTGATTTACCTATCTTACCTACACTGATAATTTTTCCAGATTTGCTGTTTTCAAATGCCACTCTCCCTCCATCAAAGGCTGTAAGTGAGGGGAAGTTTGATTTGTCTCCCGTCATGCACCTTGAGCAACCACTATCCAAGAATCATAGTTGATTGCCTCCTCTCACTTTAGCCTACAAAACAGCTACGTGTTTGTCTTGGGAACCCAGATCCACTTGGCTCCCATTTTCTTTGACATGGAGGTTAAGTTATCTGTTCTAATCCATACTTGTTTAACGTACAATGAGTTTCTCTCCATGACTCTTTTTCTCGAAGGACAAGCATAGCGATAATGACTAGTTTTTTCACAGTGAAAACAGATTATATTTTCTTGAAGTCCAATATATTTTTTGTTAACTGGTCTAGTGACATGCCTACTCACAAATCCTAGTCTCTTTTTATTACGACTATGATGAGTGTTTAACCAATTAAGTGCTACTGAGGAGCTGTTCCAGCGCCTGTTCTAAACAAGGTCAGATTCGGCCTTATGGAGCTTTTTAAGCAAGTGAGTATTTTCATTTATCAGGGCTTCTATCCTGAGTGCTTCTGAGGAGCTGATCCTGTGCCTGTTCTGAGCATATAAATCTTTTCAAGCAACTGATTTTTTTCACTCACCAATAATTCTGTCTTAAGTTCCAGTTCTCAGGATTCTTCTTCCAGCTTTGAGAGATCAGTATTAAACACTTCTTCTCTCTTGTTCATTAGTTCTTTTAGCATGTCAATGTCCCTGCTTAAGGCAAAAGTTTTTTTTATCTTGTTCAGATGTGAGAATCTCATTTGCTTGCTCAAGTTCTTATATGGTTTTTTCAGGCATTCGGACATCCCTTTTTAACTTGGAACAAGTATCTTTAAGCATACAATTCTCAGTACTTATTGCCTCACATTCATCCATTAAGGGAAACAATAATTTCAGAATTTTTGCTTTGTTAAAACCACGTACCTTTTCCTTGAATTGGGACATGCTCTCGTCCGATTTTGAGTCAACTTTGGATTCGCTTCTGGCCATGAGCGCCAGTGCAGCAGCTTCGTCTTGGGAGCTATCCTCTTCTTCTGAAGTTTCACCCTATGCTGCCACCATAGCTTTAGTGAACCGCTTGGCAGAACTACTAAGTTGTGGCTTCTTTCTGAGATTTCGGAACTGCTCTGATGTCTGTTCTTCCTTCTGCATGGGGCAATATTTTACAATATGGTCATGCTTTCCACATCTGAAACACCCGAAGGCTTGTCTTGGTCATTGTTCCTTGCTTTACTGATACTCCCCTTCTTGATACTCTTTCTAACCTTCTTGAAGATTTTCTGGAACCTACAAGTTACCAAGGCCATTTCTTCCTCATTCAAGTCCGAATCACCACTTCCCATGGCCTTTAGGGCAAGGCCTCGATCTTTCTTTATTTCTTCTTTCATCTGGGAGTTTTTCCTCAACTCGTAAGTTTGAAGGTTCCCAATGAGCTCATCCAAAGAGATTTCGTCCATTTTCTTTGCTTCCTGGATGGCTGTAACTTTCGTTTCCCATGAACGAGGGCAAAACCGTAGGATCTTCCTTACCAATTCTCCGGTGATAAAGGATTTTCCCAAGGATTTCAACTCATTAGTGATGTGGGTAAAACGTGTATACATATCGATCACTGTCTCTTTGTCACTTATTTCGAACAGTTCGTACTTTCTCATCAGCAGCTCGATCCTGGACTGTTTGACTTGGTTGGTTCCTTCATGAGCTATGTGAACAGCATTCCATATCTCCTTTGCCGATTCACACTCTGAGATACGAGTGTACTCATCCGGTCCAAGGCCAAAATATAGCAATTTCTTGGCCCTTGCGTTTTTCTCTAGTTTCTTGAAGTTATTGAGTTAAACTCATTTGACTTCTTAGGAACTGTTTCTCCATCTTCTGTGGTTTTCATTGGAATATAAGGACCATTCTTAATGATCATCCACAGCTCATAATCATCAGCTTGAATGTAATTTCCCATGCGGTTTTTCCACCAATTGTAATGTCGCCCATTAAAGTATGGTGGTCAAGTCATAGATTGACCCTCTAAGATTCCTTGTGGTGCACTCGTCTTTTCAGGATCTCTCAAGGTGTTAGCTTAGGCGCGAGAACCCTGCTCTGATACCACTCGTTAGATTTTAATCCCACAAGGACACAAGAGGAGGGTGAATTGTATCTACTAACTTTTCGAATTGTTTCAAAACACTCATGAGAACTGTTTGAAGTGCGTGTTTCCAGTGAGACAGGACGAAAGTAATTACGGAAATAGTAAAGGAGACATAATATTTTTACATGGAAAACCACCACTGGCCTGACTGAGATGTAAAAACTACGACCTACCATAGTAGGATTTCGGCAGCTCTTTCACTAAACGGGCCGAACACGTTACAACCGTAACACACGTAACTTAGTCTACCCAAGGCTCTCGTTACAAACACACATCCAAAGTCTCCTAAGACTTGGATAAATACTAATGGACACAACATCTACACGTCCCCTACGGACACAACGTCCAATGTTTACCAAGAATTGGACAACCTCTTATCTCGATGATGGAAAAGAGATAAAAAACACCTTACTTGAATGCTTCTAAATAATCTGAGTGTATGGTACAATATAACTCCTATTATGCCAATAATGATGACTCGATTAAGCACTCGTTTTAAAGGTTTTTCTTATAGAAAAATTCAGACTTAGAAAAGCAATTTTAGCACTTGAAAATCGTGAAAAACCCTAAGAAAAGTTAAGAGAATCGACCGCTTAAATAGTGGGATAAGTATGCTTGCCGTGCAAGGATGAGAGCAATCTCCACTTTTCTTAGTCATTCCCTAATATGAGAGTTACCAATCTTCCTCATAGGATATGATCAAATATTTGAAGGATATTTTTTTCCTTAGGGGATGAGATCAAATATTTAGGAAAGATATTTTTTCTTAAACGAGATAGGATTAAATCTTCTCACCAAATATTTGGAAAATATTTTGTCTCTTAAACAAGGGAAGAAATAGTTTTAGATTTTGGCTGACATAAATTAATTCCAATTGTTTCCTAAAAAAAGTCAGTCCAAAATCCTTTTAAGAAAAATGTTGAAATTCGAATTTTTATTCCCAGCCTCAGAACACTACAGACCTGGCCTCTTGGACCTATTCTGAGACAGTGTTCTGAAGTACTTAAAAAACCTTTCAAAGTAAACGCTAAGTCAAGAGCTTCTAATTGGCATATTAACAAGCATCTAAAAAATAAAACTCATACTAAACCTAAGACTCTTATTATCAGCTGAACTCCTTGGACATGATTTTGATGTTTCATGCGATGCTCTATGCTCTGTGCTCAGAACTGTTCTGAGGCAATGTTTTCAGACTTTTGTTATCAGCTGAGCTCCTTATGCATGCATCGACTTTGATACTCCACGCTCATTTGAACCACTCCAAGTATTTTCGGATCCTGTCTCAATACACAACTCAAGCACAGCATATTGGCTGGTCCATTTAGATTGTTATCGTCAAAACCTTACACATTAATTGGGTCAACATGACCGAATTATGACTATTAAGGTTTGGTAGGATTAGAAATCCTAAATATGGTTAGTGTTTATGCACCCCAAATAGATTTGCCAAACGATATTAAGTAGCAATTTTGGGATGATTTGGATATCGTCATTCACGATGTACCTTAGAGTGAAAAACTTTTCATAGGAGGAGACTTTAATGACCATATTAGTGTAGAGTTAGATGGGTATAATACGGCTCATGGAGATTTTAGTTATAGGGAGAGAAACAATGGAGGAGTTTATGTTCTGCACTTTGTGGTTGCCTATAAATTGTTGGTGGTAAACTCCTATTTGAAGAAGAAGGAGGGTCACTTGGTGATCTTTAAGAGTGATTCCATAAAGATTCATATTGATTACTTTCTGATAGGGCGGAAAATCGGAGGTTATGTAAGGATTATAAGGTGATACCTAGTAAGTATTTAAGAACTCAGCATAGGTTGCTAGTGTTGGATGTGGGGTTCAAATGTTGAAAGTGGAAGAAGAGGGGTGTTGGGGACCCTAGAGTTAAGTGGGGGAATCTTACTAAGGTGAATGCTATGAAATTATCAGAGAGGATTACTGAAGAAGGAGCTTGGAGGCAGGCAGAGGACGCAAATGCTATGTGGGAAGTAATAGCAAAATGTATTCGAAGGTAGGCTAAGGAAATCCTAGGTACATCTCAGAGAGGTGGTAATAAAATGAGGGGAGTTTAGTGGCGGAATGAAGAGGTAAAGGAGAAAGTCAAGGAGGAAAAAAAGGCACATGCTACTTTCATGAACAGTGGAACGGATAAAGAGAAAGAGATTAGTAGAGTTAGATATAAGGCAGCAAAAAAGGTAGCCAAGAAAGGCGTTGCTGTAGCTAAGAGCATGCCTTATGATAGGTTATATCAAAAATTAGAGACTAAGGAAGGTAAGAAGGAAGTTTATAAGCTGGCGAGGGCTAGGGAAAGAAGAATAAGGATTTGGGTGTCGTGAGGTACATCAAAGATGAAAATGGTAGGGTATTATCTGAGGATATAGAAATCAAGGAGAGATGGCAAATGTACTTTTCCAAACTTCTCAGTGGTGAAGTGATGGAAAATTTTCGAAGTAGGGAATGAGAGAGTAGTGAGAGGCGTCTTGATCTTTGATTGTGTGAACCGATGAGCAAGGACGAGATTAAAGAAACCCTAAAGAAGATGACTAATGGGAAGGTAGAGGGACCAGATCAGATATCGATGGAAGTGTGGAAGTGTTTGGGTGAAGAGGGATTAGGGTGGCTAACAGAGCTTTCCAATGTTATTTTTAGGACAGGTAAGATACCCAAAGAATGAAAGTTTAGTATAATCATCCCATTCTACAAGAACAAATGTGATATTCAGGATTATAATAATTATGGGGATATAAATATTACAAGGTCACACTATGAAGTTATGGGTAAGGGTGATTGAGAGAAGGTTGCGACATGATATTTTGATATCAGAGAACCAATTTAGTTTTATGCATGGCAGGTCGACCACAGAGGCAATTCACCTTCTTATAAGGCTCATGGGATTGTAGATAGATAAAATGGTATATCTTCATATGATGTTAGTTGACTTGGAAAAAGCATATGTTAGAGTTTTGCATGAAGTGTTATGAAGATGCTTGGAAAAGAAAAGAGTGTCAATATCCCAGTTATTAAGGATATGTATAAGGCAGATAGGATGAGTGTTAGGATGCCGGGAGGGGTTACCAATGACTTCTACGTTGGTATGAGCCTGCGTTAGGGTTCCGCTTTAAGCCCTTTTCTTTTCAATCTAGTTATGGATGAACTTATAAAAGGGATTCAAGATGAGTTACCATAGTGTATGTTATTCACATATGACCTTGTTCTGATTGATGAGACTAGAGAGGGAGTTCATGATCAGTTTGAGCGATGAAAACGTACATTGGAGTCTAGAGGTTTTATAGTAAGTAGATCAAGAACTGAATACCTACGTTACTGTTTCAGTGGAAGAGAAGATGCAGGAGGAGAAGTCACCATTGATGGGATAACAATACCAAAGGTCGAGAAGTTCAAGTATCTAGGATCGGTCATTCAATGAAATGGGGATATTGATGAAGATATTAACCAGCAAATAAAAGTGGGTTGGCAAAAATGGAAGTATGGTTCAGGTGTGCTGTGTGATAAGAGGATGCCTGTAGAATTAAAAGTCAAAGTTTATCATATGGTAGTTAGACCTGCTGTACTGTATAGATTAGAGTGTTGGTCTATAAAGAAGGCATAAGTTCAAAAGTTGATGGTAATAGAGATGAGGATGATTAGATGGATGTGTGGTTATACGAGAATGGATAGAATTAGAATGGAGTAATCAGGGATTTAGTTAAAGTGGCTCCCATCAATGATAATATGAGATAAACAAGACCTAGATGGCTTGGCCATGTGAAAAGAAAGAGTGTGGATGCTCCAGTGAGGAGATGTGAGAGGATTAACATCCCCGAAGGTAAAAGAGGGAGGGGATGACCAAAGAAGAGTTTAGACGAGGTGATTAGAGAAGACCCGAAAGTTATAGGATTGGCGAATGACATGGCTCAGGATAGGAGACTATGGCGGGATAGGATTAAGGTCTTAGATCACAGGGAATTGACCTTGTAGTTGTCTGTCGGTGTAGTAGGGTAGGTTTGATAGTAGTGTTTTTTGTATGTCGTGTTTGTTTGCAAGTAGTATATACATCTAGGAAGTAACATTATTTG